>CM022774.1:4665809-4756205 GCA_012411365.1 Ameiurus melas
GGATTTACGAAAGTTTCGGAAACAGATATTTTCTCATTTTATGTGTATGTTGATGAATTCCAAACACTTTAAATTAGCAGAACAGTTGCATTGCATTTGCACACACACACACACACACACACACACACACTCACACAAACGCAGGGCCTCATTTATCAATATTTTAGTAAGGATATGTGTAAATGTTTGTCTAAGTCAAACTGAACTAAAGATTTCTTACAGAAAGGCTGATTTTCTTCGTACTCGTGTGCTTATGTTGATCTCCTGTAATGTGTGAAGCGCGTTCCCGACACAGCTCATTTGCATGTAGTGACGCCCACACACACTTCTATAAGTCACTCTGGATAAGGGAGTCTGATAAATGCTGTAAACTTAATAAAAATAATCAATTTAAACTCCACAGTATATTCCAGACATAAAAGTGCAGTAATCCATGTAATGATATAAACTGAGAGAGTGAAGAGTGTGTCATTGTCTCTCTGCAGGTTGCGTAATTGTAATATCTCAGATGAAGGCTATGCTGCTCTGACTTCAGCTCTGAGATCAAACCCCTCACACCTGAGAGAACTGGATCTGTCTTGGAATAAATTCAGAGACTCAGAAGTGAAGCGTCTCTCTGCTGTACTGGAGAATCCTCACTGTAAACTGGAGACACTGAGGTAAGATCATCTCTCTGAGAGTCACATGACCTGCTCCTCAGTAAGACACATTCTCTAATAGTGAGACTGAAGCAGAGGTTTTAGGTTCAGCATCAAATATCCTGAGGAGGAAAATCATTTCATTTCAGTCCACATTGATGTTTTTTCCTGATCTGATCACAGTATTTATGTATTCAGTGTTTGTAGTAGTATAAGCAGATCAGGGCCGAGTTTCCCAAAAGCATCACAGCACAAACATCATCGTTTAATGGTAGAGCGAGCATCACTTTGAACACTCTCTCTCTGTTACAATGATCTTAACTTTACAATGCTTTTAGGAAACTCAGCTCTTATTGTTCTTGTAAGTTTTATTAAATATAACACACACACACACACACACACACACATACACTGGAACTCATTAATCAATGTTTCAGTAAAGTTGTGTGTAAATATTTGTGTAAGTCAAACTGAAATAAAGATTTCTGACAGAAAGGCTGATTTTCTTCGTACTCGTGTGCTTATGTTGATCTCCTGTAATGTGTGAAGCGCGTTCCCGACACAGCTCATTTGCATGTAGTGACGCCCACACACACTTCTATAAGTCACTCTGGATAAGGGAGTCTGATAAATGCTGTAAACTTAATAAAAATAATCAATTTAAACTCCACAGTATATTCCAGATATAAAAGTGCAGTAATCCATGTAATGATATAAACTGAGAGAGTGAAGAGTGTGTCATTGTCTCTCTGCAGGTTGTGTTATTGTGGTGTCTCAGTTGAAGGCTGTGCTGCTCTGACTTCAGCTCTGAGATCAAACCCCTCACACCTGAGAGAACTGGATCTGTCTGGGAATAAACTCAGAGACTCAGGAGTGAAGCGTCTCTCTGCTGTACTGGAGAATCCTCACTGTAAACTGGAGACACTGAGGTAAGATCATCTCTCTGAGAGTCACATGACCTGCTCCTCAGTAAGACACATTCTCTAATAGTTTCAGTGCACACTGATTATAACATTTAGCATTTTCTACATAATTTTGGATTGTACATGACATAAAAATAAATGTCTTTTTGTCAGCAACATTTTGTTTTCCCAGAAAGAGAGAGACAGACTTTGACTAGTAAGATGTCTATAATGCAGAATATTTACATGCAAACCCCTCAAATCTACTGGAACAGCAGGGTCAATTCATTTGTTTTTGCTGTAGACTGAAGACATTTTGGTTTGAGATTAAAAGTTGAATATGAGAAGAGAGTTTCGAATTTCAGTTTTAATTTCCTGGTATTTATATGTAGATGTGTTAAATGACAGAGAGCATAATACATTTTGAAACAGACCACCCAATTTGTAGTCGAGCAAAACACTGGAACATGTGACTGACAGGTGTTTCTTGTTAACAAGGTGTGTCCTGTTAGATTGCGAGTTTAAACAATAAATATCTCTGATTATCTACGTGTGGTTTTAGCCTTCAGTTTAATCTGTGATGACTGCATTTGTTGTTAAAATGGAAAAGCCATCATGAAGATCAGAGAGCTGTGTGTATGAGAACAGCAAGCCATTTTGAAGCTGAGAAAAGAGCAACAATTAATCAGAGGTTTCTCACAAACATTGAGCAGAGCCAGTATAACAATTTGGAATGTCCTGAAAAAGAAAGAAACCACTTATGTACTGAGCAACAGACACAGAACGGGTCGGCCAAGGAAAACAACAACAGCTGATCACAAACATTGTGAATGCTGTGAAGAAAAACCCCTAAACAACATTCAGTGACAACCAACAACCTCCACAGGACAAGTTGAAGGTATCACAATCCACCAATTGAAGAAGACTTTGAGAGCAGAAATATAGAGGCCACACCACAAAGTGCAAACCACTCACCAGCAGTAAGAATCAGAAAGCTTGATTGGAATTTACAAATAAATACAGAGATGATCCACAAAAGATCTGGAAGCAAGATTAAACACCAACAAAATGATGGAAAGGCCAAAGTGTTGAGAAAGAAAGCATCTGCTTATGATCCAAAACATACATGCTCATCTGTGAAACCTGGTGGAGGTAGTGTCCTGGATTGAGCTTGCATGGCTGCCTCTGGAACATTCTCACTGATCTTTATTGATGATGGAACTCATGATGGAAGCAGCAGAATGAATTCAAAAGTTTACAGGAACACTTTGCCAATTAACAGAAAAATGCATCCAAATTAATGGTGAGGAACTTCATCATGCAGCAAGACAATGATCCAAAACACACCGTCAACTCAACAAAGGACTTTATCAGAGGGGAAAAGTGGAAATTTTTATACTGGCCAAGTCAATCACCAGACCTTAACCCAACTGATCCGCATTTCACCTCCTGAAGAGGAGACTGAAGAGAGAAACCTCACGAAACAAACAACTACTGAAAGAGTCTGCAGAGAAAACCTGGAGAAGCATTACAAAAGAAGAAACCAACAGTTTGGTGATGTCAGTGAGTCACAGGCAGGAGATATGTAACAAAATATTAAGTGAGATTTACTTTAATTTACTTAGTTTTATCTGTTTCTATACTTTTGCTCACCTAAATTTGGGTGGTCTGATACAAAAGGTTCTATGTTTTATGCTCTTCAACACATCTAGATGTAAATACCAGTAAATAAAATCTGAAATCCTAAAAAATTGTTTCGGAGGGGACTGTATTTGTATATTTACATATTTATAAACACAATTATTCAACCACTGCCCGAAAACCGTGAACCCTCTGCAGTCTGTTCTTATTTTTAAGTCCATGTAAGTAGAAAGTCCACACTCAGAACACCTTTACAAGTCCATGAAAATAGAAAGTCTGGAAATTAAGATCAGATATCCAAGTTAAAGTAGATCGAGTTTATAAGTCCAAGTATTTGTCCAGTGTTTGCTCAGGATGCAGGAGTGTACTGACTCCACACTGACATGTCCAGTCTCTCAATGTCCATGACACAGAGTTTTCAATCCAGTCTCATGTGTGGAAACAGAGAAGACAGTGAAAAGTCCATAAAAGCAGAAAGAGTGCCAGATAGATCCTGTCCACAGCTAACTTAGAAGAGTCTTTCGTACCACTGATGTCCATTTCCTGAGTGTAAATCTTCTCCAAGGTGACAGCACCTTCAGGTTCAATTTCTTGGTGACGTGTTGTGCTGACTTCACCAACTTGGACTTATCAGGGAAGTAACTCGACAGTGAAAGGTTTCTTTTTCCTCTAGTCTGCTCTAGAACCCGGTTGATCTGTGTGATGGAGTACATGTCATCTGGCTGTGTTTCTGACAGACCTGAGCAGTCAGAGGAACTCTCCTCATCTGATGAGATCCTCCATGTGTGTGAGCTGTTCTCCTGTAGCTCCAGTACTGCACTCTGGCATTTCACTGTCTGACATTACAGTCTCTAGTGATTCAGTGCTGTTTTGGGGGATTATTGACAATTTCTTAATGGTTTTCAAATCAATTCAGTTCTAGTTGTATAGTTTCGTTTAACAATAGAAATTATCACAAATCAGCTTTATAGGAATATTTAAATTCGTGATATAGATTTTAAATGTATCAATTTATCCCTAATGAGCAAGCCAGTGGTGACGTTGGTGAGGAAAAACTCCCTGAGACGATAAGAGGAAGGAACCTTGAGAGGAACCAGACTCAAAAGGGAAACCGTCCTCATCTGGGTTCAGCAGATACTGCGATTATAAATAAATCTCTGCTCTAACTGTGTACTACATGGTCAAACAGTGCAATTGTGTAACCAGGAAATTCAATACAGTTTTCACAAGAAGTCTGTTTTGTTGATCTTACCCACTGTTCACTGAAGGAGACTCGAGTGCAAAAGTTTTCATCTTACTCTTACACAGACACACAAACACAATAAATAGAATTTTGTGTTTAGTGATTGCTCTCATATCATTCGTGTCTAAGATTCTGTATTTCTGCAGTGACTCTGATGAAAAAGTTCCTGCTGAACTGATCTGTGTGTCCTGAACTGAGAGAGTGAAGAGTGTGTCATTGTCTCTCTGCAGGTTGTGTTATTGTGATATCTCAGATGAAGGCTGTGCTGCTCTGACTTCAGCTCTGAGATCAAACCCCTCACACCTGAGAGAACTGGATCTGTCTGTGAATAAACTCAGACACTCAGGATTGAACAGTCTCTTCAGTCTTAAACTACAGAACTTGAGGTGATTTACAAGTATTTCAGATAAACATGTACAGAAATAAAATATGTAAATATTTAGACTCATTAACATTGTTTGATACGTTTTGTTATTGAACTTGTTTTGGTTTAATTTCAGGGTATGAAGAATTTTCATCTGATGCAGATTCCAGAGAAGATATTTTTAATGAAATGTGCTCGACTCACAGCAGCATTTCCTGAACATTTTTCTCACACTGAGAAATAATCTGAATTAAATGTAACACATTTCCACAAAGTGTAAGCGCAGACAGTGTGTCTAAGATCTAAAGAACCTGTGCTTGCTTGGTGTGATTCTTCATCATCATAGGACTTTACAGAGTGGTGTTGCAGCACTACTATCAGGAATAAACACTTACTGAAGATCAATTCTTTATTTTTATTATTACACAATTCCACTGTTCTACCCTACAGAATCCAGACATCATGGCAGAACTCAGGTTCTGGTTAAGGTTCTAGTTGCTCTGATCTACACTCCAGCCCATGTCTTCCACCACCCCACCACTCTATCACATCATCTGGTTAGAAAACTCACCATGGCTGAAGCCGTGACTATTTCCTCAACATGCTATTGCTGCTCTGTTCTCTTTCCTGTAAACACTGTTTTGTTTTGTTTTTGTAACATTCTGAAGATATCTAATTGCTGTGACTGTTCATTTGTTATAAACATTCATCAGCTTTGGTGGAAAGCACGAGTCTGGTTAGTTCACTGGAGTTTTCAGATCTTTTAGGTGGCTTGTGTTGCTGTAACCCAATAACCTCAAGGATTTTGTTTGTTTTCCAACACCATTCTGTATAAACTCTAGAGACTGTTGTGTGTGAAAATCCCAGGAGATCAGCAGTTTCTGAAATACTCAAACCGGCCCATCTGGTACCAACATCCATGCCACGGTTGCAGAGATCACACGTTTTCCTCATTCTGATGTTTGATGTGAACATTAACTGAAGCTCTTCGGTTTATACTATTTCATCTCTCAACATTATTATTTATTTATTGTTCCCTGTCCATATTTCAGATATTTTATCATTTTATTCTAATCTTTGTAATAATAATAAACTTTATTTTATAAAGCGCCTTTAAAGCAGCTTCTCAAAGCACTGTACATACAATCACAAGTCACAGAACGAATAAAAGTTAATTAAAACGAATACAACAACCTTAATAAAAAATACATATAAAACAATCAAAAAGACAATCAAGAATCAAATGTGAGTCTAAAAAATTGTGTCTTTAGTAGAGCTTTAAAAATGCCAAAGGTCTGAACTTCCCTGAGTTCAGGGGGAAGAGAGTTCCAGAGTGATGGAGTGTAGACAGAAGTCCTGTCACCCATAGATTTAAGGTGGGTTAGTGGAACAGTTAGTAGATTACCCTGTGAGGAGCGCAGTCTGCGATGTGGGGTGTAAGGGAGTAATACGTCAGTTAAATATTGTGGAGCCAATCTATGTAATGCCTTGTATGTTAACATCAAGATCTTAAAATCGACACGGAACCTGACCGGGAGCCAGTGTAAGGACTTCAAAACAGGAGTGGTATGGTCATATCTCCTGCTTCCAATCAGGATCCGGGCGGCAGAGTTCTGAACATACTGTAATTTGTTAATTGCAGTTTTAGAAACTCCCGCTAAAACGGCATTACAGTAATCCAAGCGCATGACAACAAATGAATTGATCAGTTTTTCAGCGACAGATAAGTTTAGCATTGGTCTTAATCTGGCTATATTTCTGAGGTGAAAGAAGGAAGCCTTCACAGTGCTCTGAACAAAAAAATCAAAAGTGAGGTTAGTGTCAAAAATTACACCAAGGTTCCTCATCTTACTCTGGAACTCTAGAACAGATCTAGCCATCAACAGATAGAGACAGTGGAGCCGCAATCTGATGACGGGAACCTATAAGTATGACCTCAGTTTTCCCGCTGTTCAGGCACAGAAAGTTATTATTCATCCATGTTTTTATCTCAGAAATACAGCCAGAAAGATAACAAACATCAACGCTTTCACCAGATTTAGAGTGAATGTAGATTTGGGTATCGTCAGCATAAAACTGATAATGGGGCCGAGCGATCGCAGCAGATGCCCAAGTGGAGATAGATAAATATTGAAGAGTGGAGGGCTTAGAACTGAACCCTGAGGAACACCAGTGAGCACCGAGCAAGTGTCAGATCTAAAGCCACCCATAGAATAAATTGGGAACGGAGCCTCAGAATCAAGCAGTGAAAAATGAGTGAAAGAAACACCAGTGAACCCAGATGGACCCAGGAGTGAAGTGGCACAGTCAGGGTTAACAGAAATTTCTTTACGAACATTGACAATCTTAGAATTAAAAAACTGTAGAAAGGAATCACAGAGCTGCTGAGAAACAGGCAAAGTGGTAACAGCGTTTACTTGAAGCAATCTATTTATGGTTTGGAACAAGTCTCTGGGATTATTTTGATTATTTACAATAGCAATAGAGAAGTAAGAGGATCTTTCAGTCTCCAGTAGTGCACGATAATCCTCCAGCAGGTCCTTCCACGCTTGATAATAGACACAGTCAGGTAAGGCGCCATTTTCGCTCCATTTTCCGACATACAGCCTTTCTAAAGCGCAGATTGTCATTATACCTGGGAGCGGAGCGGGTGAATGTGACCTTACGTGACCTTAGAGGAGCAAAAGTGTCAAGATTAGCAGCAAGAGTGGAATTTAGCTGCAGAACATTCTCCTCCAGTGATGAGGGATGAAGATCGCTTAGGATGGAAACCACAGAATTGGAGAAAGCTATCTGATCGATGGACTTTCACTTCCGGAAGGTTACTGTTCGGATAGGAGGCTCACTTGAATGAAACAGTTCGAGGTTAAAAAAGACAGCTGAATGATCAGACTGTCCAATGTCAGTAGCTGAACACTCAGATACAAATGAGCCATTAGCAATCACAAGATCCAGCGTATGACCCTTGTTATGAGTCGGGTCAGTTACAAACAGAGTGAAGTTAAAACAATCAATTAGTGACAGAAATTCCTTAGCCGCCACAGAGTCACGATAGTCCACATGAATGTTGAAGTTTCTAACAATCAAAATTCTGTCAAACTTAGTGCTCAACATCGACAGGAAGTCCGCAAACTCAGACATAAAAGCTGCATGCGCCTTAGCCTTAGGTGGTTTATAGACTGTAGCGATGACGGTGGATACAGGAGCAGAGATACTCAAGACCAGGCATTGCTTTGCACAGCACTTTGGGCAACTATTGTTGTTGTGAATGTGCTTTATAAATATAACTTAATTAATTAATTACTTGTTATGTCATGGTTATGTACAGGTGTATAAATAGATTGGATCTTTGTTTTTACATCAAACCAATGACTGTATATATCAGTACAGTAACAGTTAATATAATAATATCAGTTACAGTAACATGTTTTAATGGTCACAAATGGGGGGAAACGATTGAAAAAATGTATTGTTTTGATTTCAGTTTCTAATTAAAGGTATCAGATCAGCGTTGGTGCTGAATATTTTCAAACAATACCCAGCCGTATTCAAACAAAGGCACAGTTGGAGAAAACTGTGAGATTGGACTACATTATTAAAAGGCATGGTTAAGTTTCCTACTGCAATATCCAAACACATCACCTTCTACTGTATCATTCCCTTTAAGAACTGAGTGTGCACAGTGCAGCACAGTGACTTTTTCCTGAAATGACTCCTCTTAGAAGTTTACCATTGATCTTTAGAGCCCAATTTCTTGATTTTCACCAGCTCCAGCTTCTGTATTTTTTTTTCTTTGCAGTGTAAACAGTCTACACTCCCTATCTACTTTATTAGGAACATCTGTACACCTGCTTATTTATGCAGTTAACAATCAGACAATCATGTGACAACAATGTATAAAATCATGCAGATACAGGTCAAGAGCTTCAGTTAATGTTCACTTCAAACATCAGAATGGGGAGAAAGTGTGATCTCTGTGACTTTAACCATGGCATGGTTGTTGGTACCAGATGGGCTGGTTGGAGTATTTCAGAAACTGCTGATCTCTGGGGATTTTTAATATTTAACTACTACTTTTAATATTTAACTAGCAATCCTGCATGAGATGATGAAGTGTCTGCATAAACCAAGGCAGCTAACGCTCGTTAAATTAATCTCAAAGATGATTTCCCCAAGCAACACAAGAAACTCTCCTGGTTTTAGCACATTCATCTGTTCTGCGCAGTAACTCACCATCACTTCTGCACCTCACTTTACCCATGTGTCAAAAACATAAGTCTGATGATGCAATCAAAAAGTTTATCATTGACTGTTGGGATAAGGTTCTCCAGATCCAAAGCACCTGGAATTCAAAAATAATGGATGAAGAAATCACCCAGAAACCCGACATATTGGTAATTGGGAAAAACAGGGAGCGTATACTAAGTTTGAAAAACTGTATAAAAGGGAGTCCCGTTTTTGGGGATTTTCAGATCACTTTGGGACGTCTCACTGTGTGGATCTCGTGTGTTGGAGCAATAAATTGGACCCTTAATTTTCTCACTCATGGTTCTTTATGTTTTATCTTCATCCTCGAGCTGATGTGAGTACTTGGCTTTAAAACTTGCACAGAAATCTAATAACTTTTTACCACTTGGCTTCATATATGGGAGTTCATTCTGCCCAAGAATCACCATCATTCCTATTATGAGCACTGAAGTCCCCCAGAAAGACTATGGAGTCAGGAGGGTCTGGAGTCACTTGGTCCACCTTCTGTAAGAAGGTTAAATACTCCTAACTACTATTGGGTTCATAAAGACAAACAGCTGTCAGAGGTTTCCTACCTGAGACTCGAAAACTCATGGAGGTGACCCTCTTGTCCCCTCTTGTCCTCTTCTCCACACTCACTAAGGAGACTTACAGTATCTCCTTTGGCATAGGAGATACTACCCCAACTATTTGTATGTAAAACCAAATATATCGATCTCCTTATCTTTTCATCTCATGATTCCCAATCCAGTTTTCATTTCAAGGGTGTAGTCCGTCAGTCTCAGTGGTCAGCTGTGGTGTTTGTGTTACTGACATCAATGCAGCAACAGGATGTGTTTGTCCTTAATAAATATACCAACAAACACTGTACATCAGACGAGGTTCTTCTGAAGCTCCTGCCTGTGGTTGCAGCATCCAGAAAAGCTCAGTAAGTAATGCTGAATATAACTGTTACACTGTTGCAATATTCTTACAGCATACATGCAAGATACAAGAACATTGTCAGACCTCATAAGATAACATGTGAGTTGTACACTGTATGGCCAAAAAGTATGTACACCCCTGACCATCACACCCACATGTGCTTGTTGTTTCACTTTATGGAGCTTACTTTGAGCATGCTGGAACAGGTTTGGGCCTCTTAGTTCCAGTGAAGGGAAAGTGTAATGCTACAGTGTACAAATACATTCTATACAAATTGTGTGCTTCTGACTTTGGGGGAACAGTTTGGGTGAAGAACCACATATGGGTGTGATGATCAGGGGTCCACATACCTTTGGCCATAAAGATTATATTTAATATAGAATTAAACATACAATATTGTAAAAGGGTGTTGTGATGCAGACCAACATGAAGCAGAGTTACTGTAATAATCTGTAATTGGGGTTCGAATTCGGTGTTCGATGGAGTAAGACGTGAAGTTTGAGTCTCCTGCTGATTTCGATCAAAAATTGTAATTAATTAGCACTTTCCTTTGTAATATAATATTTTTATATATAATTTATATATAAAATATTATATATATAGTATATTTTGACTTATTCTACTTCGTTTCCTTATTTGTACTTTTAACTCGGTGGTTCGTTAAAGATGTCGGGAAAAACTTGAAACCCGGTGGTAGCATTCAGACAAAACTGAGGTCTGGAGAGCGCACCGCGAGCGCGTCTCCTCGTGAATCCACGCCCGCGCCTCCCTCCCTCCATGAACCCGAACCCGCGCCCGCGCCTCCTGCCCAGGAATCCGTAGGCTGCGCTCCCTTCCCCCTGTGAACCCGGCGGTCTCATCCGGCGTCCCCAGTGGTGGCTCTGACTTCGCCGCATTCATTGAGTTGCTGGCTGTAATGGGGAAGGACAACGCTGAATTTAGGAAGGAGTTCCAGGAGTTTCAGGATTATCTGAAGCACCAGGAGACTATCTATGAGAATCTTCAGAAGACTCTCAGGGATGCGCTGTCTACTATCCAGCTCGACCTGCAGGTCATGAAAACACAGCAGGCTGGTGATAAAGTCGCTACCGAGGCCACCATATCAACACTGAAAGGTACTGTGGGGGAAATGGGGCACGGCTCTCTGGTTGCACCGATGATATCGTTCATATGAAGACTACTATCGAGTCTCTCACTGCGACCGTGACTCAATTAGAAGATAAATGTGAGGATCTGGAGTCGAGGTCACGGCGCAATAACGTGAGGATAGTCGGAGTTCAGAGGGCGCTGACACCTGTACAACCGCTGCTGTAGCGGCCTTGTTAAAAGAGCGTTTGGTCTGGAGAAGGAGCGGTTCTGGACCGGTCAACCCGGACCCTTCAGCCGAAGCCGAAGTCTGGTGAATGACCACGAGCTATTGTGTGCAGATTCCATTATCACAGGGACTTTGTTGATATTTTACTCCGTGCGAGAGAGCGCCAGCAGATTAAAGTGAGGGATCTGACCATCTCCGTTTTCCCTGACTACACAGTCCAGACAGCCCGGGCCCGGGCCGCGTTTAACGAGGTTCGGCGTCAACTTCGTGATATTGAGGGAGCTCGCTATGGAATACTTCATCCAGCTCGGCTTCGCATTACATATAACGGAGTCCAGAAGGACTTTATTTCAGCGGAGGAAGCAGCAGAATACGTTAAACTCTTAATACCGGGGGTGAACTGCATCACTTACACAGTGTAGTGTTCCTTATTCATTTATTTGGTATTTATTTTATTTATTATTTTATTTATATTTATTATTATTTATTTATTTATTTATTTATTTATTTATTTATTTTCTCTGATAATATTCTTTATTCAAATGTATTCTTTATTCTTTATTCTTTATTCTAATTTATTCTCCATTCTTTATTCTAATATTATTTATATTAATTTCTATTTTATTATCATCTTGTTATTCTCTTCTTGTATTTTATTTTAATGTGCTACACTGTGTAATATTATTAGTTATAAGTATTTAAAATGTATGGACATTATATTTGTTAAAGTGCGAGACTATTTAGGAGATTTGAAGTCAGCAGGGACTTTTTTTTCGTACGAATTTTTTTATTTTAGTAATTTTTTTTTTTTAGCTTACTCTAGGTCCACTTTGTGGACAACCCTAGGGTGATACACTGCTGTCTCCTTTGTTTTATGGAGACTTTGGGTGCGTGTCCCTCTTCAGCTCAATTGGCTATTTATATTCTTATTTTTACTTTAGTTTTTGGGTTTTATAAATTTTTATATAACCAGCAACAGCTATTGAGTCGCCATGAGTGAGCCGGGGGCGGAAGGGGGCGGAGGGTTCTTTTAATTTTTTTTTTTATTTATTTATTTATTTATTTATAATTAATTAATTAATTAATTAATTAATTGATAATGATAATGACAATGATTATTGTTATTATTGTTATTTTTTTTTCTCAATGAAATATTTGGGGAAGGGAGGGGAGAAAAGGTAAATGAATTACATGAATATGAAACACATGAAAATGAATTATATGTAAATTAATTACGTGAATATGAATCACATGCATGAATATGAATCACATGCATGAATATGAATCACATGAAAATGTATCATATGTAAATGAATCACATGAAAATGAATCACATGAATTAATATGAATCACATAATTAATTACATGTAAATTAATTACATGAATATGCATGAATATGAATCACATGAAAATGTAAATGAATCACATGAAAATTAATTACATGTAAATGAATCACATGCATGAATATGAAATACATGAAAATGAATCATACATAAATGAATCACATGTAAATGAATCATATGAAAATGAATAAATAAACAAAGGCAAAAAAAAATAATCTGTAATTGATTATTTTCCTAAAACAGCAAAGTGTATTATTCCTCTTACACCAAAGTAATTTGTCTATCAAACAAATTCCTGTTATCACTTATGCTGGAGCTGCACCAGATGTTTTTCCTCTGTTAATGTTAATATAACTCCATGAAACAAGTCCCTGTGAATGAGCTGTTACTATAGAAACAATAATGTATTAGAGTGCATTAATATAAAGCTGTGATTGTAGCTGCACTGCTGTCAGAGCTGCTGTTATAGAAAATTAATCAACACCTTCTGACCAATCAGAATCCAGAACCAAGGGTACTGTGGTATAAATGTCTCAGATCTACATTCAGTAAACACACATTACACAGTAAATGATGCAGCATGTTGCAGCACATGTATAGTATGTTTGTACATTTCATATAAAAAGTGTTTGAGAACTTGTTTGATAATGTACACTGTTATTGCATCATGTATTTTGTTCTTTCCTTCAGGTTTAATAATTGTGGCCTAAATGAGGAAAGTTGTGCAGCTTTAGCCTCAGTGCTCAGATCTGAATCCTCCAATCTGAGAGAACTGGATCTGTCTAAGAATCAACTCACAGACTCAGGAGTGAAGTGTCTCTCTGCTGGACTGGAGAATCCTCACTGTAAACTGGAGACACTGAGGTAAGATCATCTCTCTGAGAGTCACATGACCTGCTCCTCAGTAGGACACATTCTCTAATAGTTTCAGTGCACACTGATTAATCTGATTCCTAATTATCTGATCACAATATTAGTTGTGTTTTCTACATATAGTTGATGTTACTGATCTTTGCTTGTCTCAGAACTGGAACTGAAGAGAGTATTTCTGATTAACAGTTTAAGTCACAACATTAAAAATAAAACAGAAATACATAGCCTTGTGTCAAAAACGAGTTTTGGTGCTAATAAATGATCATACACATCCCCATGACCCTGAAAAGGAGTAGAAACATGTAAAACATCAAGTTTTGAAACATGGTAGAAGATAGATGGATGGATGATACTCAGAAGCACAATTGAAAGTAAAAGTCTAGAACACGTTGGATGAGAGAAGCAAAAATCCTGTTCAAAAAAACAACACGAGATCCAATCTTTGAGACGTCCCAAAGTGATCTGAATCTATACACAGACTCAATACCCTATTTATACAGAATTATCTTTAGGTTACGCCCAATTATCTCATTCTTTTAGAATCCCAACATGCTGTAATAATTTCTTTTTTAATTTCTCCTTAAACTCAACTTTTTAACTATCTCATTAGATACTATTAAATACCATTAGAATCAAATATTCTCACTTTGTAATCCCCTAAAACCCATTTTCAGTCATTGGATACTGTTACGGATCGGAGACTGGAGGCACTGGAGGCGGACGCAGGTGGAGATCAAAGTCTTTATTGAACTTAATAAACATGAACACGGCATAGAAACAATAGCCTCTTAGCATGGAAACATAATCCACTTACAAACTAACAATAACGTGCCCCGTGCTCAGTAAACCCAGGACTTAAATAAGGCACATAATCATATCTCAAAACACAAACACCTGTGATGGATCATGGTGGTTAAGCTAGCGCTTCACCCGGAAGTGAGCAAACCAAAACAACATCACGTGGCTTGTCCGAAGATGAGTCACAGTGCCATAGTGCCCTCTGTTGTCCATATCGTGACAGATACCCCCTTAGCTTCATGTTTTTCTTTCGGGTATTTAAAAAATTTTCCACGTGCCATACTGGCATTCTCACTTCCGGTAACCGAGCTGTGTGCATCTCATCGCCCCGTTGTCCTGGACAATTTGGATATTTTACCACTTCTTCATTATGGGTGAGATATATTTTTATTATTGTCTATTGTTACACATATTTCTTCTTTAATCCTAAACTTGTTTATAAATTTTTGGTGCTTCTTAAACATTGTGTGTGTGTGTGTGTGGTGTGTGTGTATGTTTCTTAAACATCTTATGAGTGTGTTTTTCGACTTTATTATTTTTCCATGTCATGTATTGATAGCTAGAGGCGCACGGTGGTTTAGTGGTTAGCACGTTCGCCTCACACCTCCGGGGTTCGATTCTCGCCGGGGCCATGTGTGTGCGGAGTTTGCATGTTTGCAAGAAATAACCGGTAGAAGATGGATGGATGGATGTATTGATACCTGTTTCCTACATTCTTTGCATGTGCTTGTACATGTATATTTGTGGATATATTTTAATTGCTGTTTTATCTAATTTTTGTCCTCTCTCTCTGATCTCTGTCCAGCTGACCATCTCCCTTCTCTCTCTCGGCTGCTCAATCTCACAGGCCTGGGTGAATATATACATCATCAGCTGGCACATTTGGCAGTGTCTGTTACAGTTCTGCTGGACCGTCTCTGCTCTTCACCTGTACCTCCAGGGTTTCCTTATCCTCCCGCTTATCGTATCACTCCATCAGTGTCCTATGTTCATGCTTCTACTCAAAGTGAGGCTCAACTGTTTCCCATGAACTCTGTGTAGGACCCGTTTATTCTTTCCTCTGATGATGATAGTAGCTTTGCTACAAACACACCACTATATTGCCTTTCACCCACAGATTATTCTCCTACAAGTCCTGTTCTCTCCCCAGTGTATGAAGTGATTCTCAAAAATAAATATTTTGTGTTTTTGTGTGTTTTTAAAGCCCACACACACACACACAAAAAAAAAAAAAAGAGAAGGAGAAGAAAAAAAAATTTTTTTTTTATGTATTTTTTTTTTTTTTTTTTTTTTTTTTTTATGATATATTCTCAAAAACAAACTTCTTTTTTTTTCTTTTTTTTTTTTACAAAACACACACAAACAAAAAAACACACACACACACCAAAAACAAAAAACACTTTTTTTTTTTTCTATTGATCATTCTGTATTTCATAGTGATTAAAGACTGCAGTGACTCTTTGATGAAAAAGTTCCTGCTGAACTGATCTGTGTGTCCTGAACTGAGAGAGTGAAGAGTGTGTCATTGTCTCTCTGCAGGTTGTGTTATTGTGATATCTCAGATGAAGGCTGTGCTGCTCTGACTTCAGCTCTGAGATCAAACCCCTCACACCTGAGAGAACTGTATTTGTCTGGTAATAAACTCAGAGACTCAGAAAAGAAGCAGCTCTTCAGTCTTAAACTACAGGACTTGAGGTGATTTACAAGTATTTCAGATAAACATGTACAGAAATAAAATATATAAATATTTAGACTCATTAACATTGTTTGATACGTTTTGTTTAGTGAAGAAAAAGTGTAAGTAACCTGGTCCTGTTTTTATAAAGAGCTATTGATTATAAACAGGTTCATATTCAGTGAGTTACTGGGTATTGTTTTAAACTTTGCACTTAAACTTTACTTTGATGTTTAATGTTCATGTTCAACCTGACAGCTTAAATATTAAACTTGTTTTTGTTTAATTTCAGGTTATGAAGAATTTTCATCTGATGCAGATTCCAGAGAAGATATTTTTAATGAAATGTGCTCGACTCACAGCGGCATTTCCTGAACATTTTTCTCACACTGAGAAATAATCTGAATTAAATGTAACACATTTCCACAAAGCGTAAGCGCAGACAGTGTGTCTAAGATCTAAAGAACCTGTGCTTGCTTGGTGTGATTCTTCATCATCATAGGACTTTACAGAGTGCTGTTGCAGCACTACTATCAGGAATAAACACTTACTGAAGATCAATTCTTTATTTTTATTATTACACAATTCCACTGTTATACCCTACAGAATCCAGACATCATGGCAGAACTCAGGTTCTGGTTAAGGTTCTAGTTGCTCTGGTCTACACTCCAGCCCATGTCTTCCACCACCCCACCACTCTATCACATCATCTGGTTGGAAGACTCTAAAATCACCATGGCTGAAGCTGTGACTGTTTCCTCAACATGCTATTGCTGCTCTGTTCTCTTTCCTGTAAACACTGCTTTGTTTTGTTTTTGTAACATTCTGAAGATATCTAATTGCTGTGACTGTTCATTTGTTATAAACATTCATCAGCTTTGGTGGAAAGCACGAGTCTGGAGAGTTTACTGGAGTTTTCAGATCTTTTAAGTGCCTTGTGCTGTTGTAACCCAACCACCTCAAGGATTTTGTTTGTTATTCAACACCATTCTGTATAAACTCTAGAGACTGTTGTGTGTGAAAATCCCAGGAGATCAGCAGTTTCTGAAATACTCAAACCGGCCCATCTGGTACCAACATCCATGTCACGGTTAAGTTGCAGAGATCACACTTTTTCCACATTCTTATGTGAACATTAACTGAAGCTCTTCAGTTTACACTATTTCATCTTGTAGCATTATTATTTATTTATTTATTTATCCCCATCTGTTTTTTCATTCTTTTGTTTCAGTCTTTGATATTTTATTTTATTCTAATCTTTGCACAGCACTTTGGGCTACTATTGTTGATGTGAATGTGCTTTATAAAAAAAACTTACTTCCTTGTCGTCATCTACAAGTGGTTAAATAGATGGGACCTTTTTGTTTTTTTACATCAAACCAATGACTGTATATCAGTACAGTAACAGTTAATATAATGTCAGTTACGATAACATGATTTAAAAAAAGTATTGTTTTGACTTCAGTATCCAGCTAAAGGTATCTACGGAGCCCTCCTATTGTGAGGTAAAAAAAAAAAACAGCCATGTGCAATCTGTTCCCTCAGTATAGCGAGTACACCGTGCAAAACTTGGGTTTATATTGGAGATTCGCAGCACTTTGAATACTGCGAATGTCCGATATAAACCCAAGTTTTGCACGGTGTACGTGCGCCAAACTGAGGGAACAGATTGTACATGGCTGTTTTTTTTTTTTTTTTTACCTGGCACTAGGGGGGCTCCGTAGAAACTTCTTTAAATTGGGTTTGTCATAAATTTTGATGGGAAACGTGATTTTATGTGAACCATTCGACCATACATTCCATTTTTTATTGTTCTGTGCTCAACTACAGTATGTTGTTCCATGCGCCACCGGGTCTTTATTGTGTGAAACTCAAGGAATTAATTTTAATTCTAAAGAGTGCATGCAGGGTACCATGTGATCAAAGTGACGAATCGCATAAAACCTCGTGAAAAAACACGCATTCTTTAAGCCCACATCCGTTTATTGACTACAAACACCACAATGGTCACATGCAAACTCATTTTCAGACTCCAGGTGTGCTAAAATCCTGAATCCAATTAGCTTTTTTGAGGCCATTATCTCAAGGGTTCACATACTTTTTCCAGAAGTACTATGAGTTTATTTTTTTTTTGGTTCTCAATAAAGACACGAGGGATCAGAATTTATTTTGTATTATTATTTTGTAGGCACATTATATCTGTCAATACTCTTGACTTAGACGAAGATCACGTCACATTTTTTTGACAAATTTATGCAGAAAACCATGATATTCCAATATTTTTTCTTGCCACTGTGTGTGTCTGTGTGTATAATTTTATATATATATATATATATATATATATATATATATAACCCTCTTCGTCGGTGTGCTCCCCCCGAAATGTCTCTGCGTTATGTTTGTGTGGTGGATGAATGAGGAGGACACCGAGATCGTGGCTGTCACAGTAGTGAAGCTTTCCTTTGTTCAGGCTCATGCACATAAAAGAACTTTCCACAAGAAGATAGAACTGTTAGTTACCAATAAATATATCCCGCCACATGTGATTTACAACACATGAAATAATAAACCATCCATCGAAAATAACTGCACATATATGTTCGTTAACAACTCTAACATCAATATATTTCTTGAAATAACATGGATGGCCAAAATAATTTAAGAAATTAAATAGATTTACTAGAGAACAGCCACCACCCTCCTTACCTTTTCACAAGGCGATAGAACTGAATTAACAACAGCTCCACCCATGTAAAGAAGGGTTCACTCACACAATGAATCTCACAGAACACAGCTCCCCCTACGGCTGGGAGAAACATTTCACATCTTCCCTATATATATATATATATATAAAAATCATAGTATATATATATATATATATATATATATATATATATATATATATATATATATATATATATATATACAACACACACACACACACACACACACACACACACACTGTTGCGACGGGCCGACACTCGACACGAGCCGCAAGAAAATCGTGAGGGCCGAATCGCCAACACCACACCGTCCGGTGATTGGAGAATCAGTTGGGAGAATCCCGCCACTCCGACACCGAAAGAAAGCTATAAAAGGACGCCTTTCCGCCCATACAAAGAAGAGTACCAACTTACCGACACTATGCGCGCTCGTTGAGTTAACAGAGAGGTATTTCATCCACAATCGCGGCATTAAAATTATCTCTAATCTCTCTCTCTCTCTCTCTCTCTCCTGAAGGTACGGGAACGGACGAGGACGACAGCGGCTGAAACGACGCTCTTAACCTGGGTGTCAAACGTACGGCCCGCGGGCCAAAACCGGCCCGCTAGAGGGTTCAATCCGGCCCGCAGGACGAAGTTTGAAAGTGAAAAAAATATGCATAAAAGACACGAACGTGTCATTTTTAATAAAATGCTATTCCTAAATTATCTGCTAGGGGGTAAAAGAGGCGGCACATCTCTGGGACTGAGCAGCAGATGGCAGCAATGCGACGTCTGCTGTTTGTTATCACGGAGTAGTCTAATCTATTTTCTACTCGTCCCCACAACCTCATTAGACAAAATGTCTGCCAAAAAGCAGAGAAATGGATACAGAGTGTAGAGTTTTCCATGAAAAATGGACCGCTTCCTATTTATTCACAGAGATGAATGGGTAATAGTTAAAAAAAAAAGTGCAATTTAATGTTAGTCAACAGCTTCAGTACAAAAGAGTTTGATTTGGTGGAATCCTATTGTTCAGCAATGCCATGAATTTTAAAGTGAAATACTATATTTTTCAGTTCCGAATACCTGTTTGTACAAGCACTGCCTAGAAGTTGGTATTTTGCATAGTACAAACAGTTGAATTTGCACATGCATATAATGAATAATCAAACAAGGAAGTTAAGGAATGACATATGTCTTAAGAAATTTGAGGTTGTGCAGTGATATATTTTATAAAAGGATATTTCATTAAATATAAATGCTTTGCGAACAAAACAAAAAAATGGACTTCTTGTTATTTATAGGTGATTATACTATGATTTTACTGGCCTGGCCTTACATTTGGACATCTAATTAGGCTGTGGCCCCTGAACTGAAATGAGTTTGACACCACTGCTCTACACGCTGAAGGACGGCACCCAGCGCGCATGCCCTTCTTCCCAGACTTCCCCACATGTGCGGTACCTCCCACACACACCTACTACCCCCGAACCGGTCTGTGTGAGAAAAATAATAAACTTAGAAACTTTGCTTCATTACAACCCGGTCTGTGTCTCGTGCCGCTTTCCCCCCAGGGCTATTTCCCCTTACTTATATATATATATATTATATATATATATATATATATATATATATATATATATATATATATATATATATATATATATATATATATATATATATATATATATTATATATATATATATATATATATATATATATATATATATACTCAACATGACAAGAATCATTTGGGCCCTTGGAAAAGTATGCTCATCTGTTCAATCCTCTGTCTTCAGAGTGGATAGAATTGGGTGAACATCCTCTTTCCATACAGACATTCCCCTTCTTTGCACTCAGTGTACATCCACCTGTATGCAAAAGCCCCTGAGAATGAAGCTCCTCCCTTATGAATTGAACAGTTTCTGCAAATTTGTCACATTTTTTTCAGCGAAACAGACCATTCTTCTTCAGGATTCATTTCAGGGTTGTCAGACTGAGAACAATCCTGTGCTTAACACTCAAAATATGGAGAATGTCTGTGTATGTGAGGCCCAAGTTAAAATAAAGTTCTGTTAACTCCAGTCTGTACATAGGAATATGTGTGGATTGTGGATCCATTAAGGATGACTACTGCTCACTAACACACTGCCTAGAGAGAAACCGACAAGGAGAAGCATTATTAGTGACTTCAATAAACTCAACACCTAATTCTACACATAGTTTTTGTTACGATCTCACCAGGAATACTCACAGTTCATCCAAAAGCACTTTCAGAACTTCTTAAGATGGGCAGAAGCAGGTTTTACTTGCTTAATATTAGTTAAAACTGGACTGAACTCTCCCACTGATCAATTCAAATGGACTGATTTTCCTTGAGTGTTAGTTCCATTATTTCGAGTTTCCTATTCCCTTTCCTTACTCTTTCCCCTGTCCACTCACTGCAGTCAAGTAATAAGCACCAGAATGGAGTGAAGGTGTGCTGCTCCAACTGTAAAACTTAATCCAAGGCTTCACTAATGTTATTAGCCATCACCATGTTACATTACTGACAGATGCAGGACACAACACTACACGTGTGCATGGAAAACTCATATGGCACCATAGTGTTCCAGTTTGGGTTTTAAAAAACTGGTAACCTACCAGACAGAGTAAATTTTAATTCAAAACTTCATAACTGGACAAGCATTCACATCGTTAATGGAAGTCTCAAACACAATAAAGTCTGGGAAGCTAACAGTTGGGTTTGGAGTGCAAAGCACAATAAAGACAACATTACACAATGAAAGCTGTGAAACGTCCAATTCAAAACGCAACATAGCATAAAATCTACCCTTAAACTTTGATAAATTAGACTTACCAGGCAGATGTACGCTATTGAAAAGTCCTATGGTCTTATGGGCACGGGTTACAAACCTGAGGGTACGGATTACACATGGCTGTATTTTTTTTTCTTACCTGACACTATGGGGGCTGTGTACATTTATGTATTAACGTCTTTATACTTAAATGTATTTTAAGAAAGAAATAAAAAGTGTTTAAATGTGTAGGTTTTTTTAATGGGATGATGTGTATATCTTACAGTATGAGGTTGTGTTAATGTGTAGATTTTAAGGGGTTGTTTAAATGTTGTGTACATGATACACTGTGCTCTGAATACTACACCAAATATCTGTTTATATAACTATAAATTCATTTATAGTTTGTTTTAATACAAAAACACACAAACATTCAGGTTCCTCAGAGTTATTTATTTCAAATGAGCATTTTGACCAATTACAACTACCATGCTCTTTGAACATCCCGAGCACTCTGACGTTCCAGGTAAGTTTTGCATTAGTTTTGTGTGATATAAAAAATGTAACAATTTTTAAACAAGTTATATATATATATATATATATATATATATATATATATATATATATATATATATATATATATATATATATATATATATATATATATATATATATATATATGTGTGTGTGTGTGTGTGTGTGTGTGTGTGTGTGTGCTTTGGCTTTATTTCTGACAGTCCGTCAGAAATAAAAATTGGCCAAAACAAATCCATAAATGAAGACAAATAAAACAAATCAGTCAATTATTACAAAATAAATGTTACTGTTTAAATGGAGAATGTGCTATTCTGTACATCGCCTTAAATACTTCAGATGATGTAGTATTTAGGGCTCCCTTATTATTATTCATATTATATGTTATTAAATGTTTTTATCCGCATAGAAGTGAGTAAAAAAAATGCACTTCTGTTTTTCAGGTCATCATGATTGTTCATTTCATGCTCCAAGCTCTCTGTGTACTTGACCTTTTATAGAGTTTTGTGGGCGTCTCTAAATGCAAATGAGCTGCGTTTGGAAAGAAACTTTGTACATTTCAGGTGATCAACTCAAGCACATCATCCTCATCCTCATCATCATTTGTACACTAACTTATGCCACAATCAATTTAGTTAACTCTTTTAATTTTTTTTGTTTATTGTTATTAATACTTAATAAAGTGTCCATGTAGATTTGAAAATAAGCAAACAAACAAACAAAAACATCTTAATTTATCTGGTTCTCTATTGTGCTGATTCCTTAATAAAGCCAATCTTTATTTATTTATTTATTTATTTATATAATGTATTTATCTTTCATTATTAGTTACTATTTTCTTATCACATGCTGTTCTCTTCTAAATGACTGAAACATATAATTATATTACACAAACTACATAAATATACTTAACGTGAATATTAGCAGGATGTATTAGAAATATTAAAAAATAAGAATAAATGTCACCATCTAAAGGTACAGTATGGTAATAACATGTAGATAAATAAATATGTGCTAAGCGGGGAAAAATGCAAGGACAAAAATGTTTAGGTTTAGTTTACTGAAAGCTTGAAATGTCTTCTCTATCACACAAATGTATACATTTGAAAACCAAACTAGTATGAATAAAAATACAACACTTAGATTTCAATGAAAACTTTCTGCTCCTTTAATCTAGCCTTTAAATATTATTTAACAAAAATGTATTTAACTGAGTAAAAATAGTTTTTGAAGTCTACAGCTAAATAGTTTTTGCTTGTGTAATTACACTCTAATATCAAATTATAAATTATATCTGTCAAATACTGTCACAAGTAACCTTTCACCTAAAAATTAAAAGCAGAAAAATAAAAAACAGAAGCAGAACACACACACACACACACACACACACACACACACACACACACACACACACACACACACACACACACACACACTTTATTATGTTATATGTTTTTAATCTTGTGCAGTGTAAGTTTTAATATCCACGCCCACAAATGACGTGATGTTTGAAGAGAAAGTGAAAGTGACGCACTCTTGTTGAGCTTAAGTTGTTTACTAACGGTAAGAAATCTTTCTCTGTCTCTTAAAAAAAAGATAATAATAATTGAAAGCAAGAAAAAAGTGTTGTTGTTGTTGTTTTGTATACAGTGTGTGTAAAACAGTAGTATGAAATTGAACTAGTTCTCGAGTTAAACTGCTGCAGTTAAAGTTTGATCTAGAACACGGAAGGGAGGATCAAAGGAAATGCTGCGAGAATCATCTGAGTAAAACACCATGTTTCTATTCCAACTCATAAAATAATAGCTAGTGATAAAACGGAATAAACTCTGACCGTGACTCCCGCTAGTGGATTTAATAAAATAAATAAAAGTCATATAGTCGGCTCATACTGAAAAGTTTTGTAGCATGCCCCAAACCTACTGGTATAAAGTTGGGTTGAAGTTGGGGGTCGATATTCGCAGATAAGCGCAAATTAAGGGACCGTCTCTAAAGTTACATACCACATTGTTATACACGATTCTAACTTCAATAGCATTGGAAGGGAATGAGTTACAGTCATAAAACCAGCTGTAAAGTGTTCAGCTAGGTGTCATCTATGATGCACACCTTTTACATTTTTTATATTTTATAAAAAAAAAACAACAACAACTATGAACTCATGTTACCATGTATTTCACTACCAAATTGGCTCATCCACAAAATATATAATAAATTAAAGCTCAATAGCATTTGAAGTATATCGAAAATATGTATAGAAAATATCTATGACGTGTAATCAATATGTATAATTCACTTCTGGATATGTTAATGAAGTGTATTCAATATGTAACCTGCATTTAGTAGTACTACTTAAAGCATAATCGAATTATCTGTATGGGTTAAAAAGCATCATCTATATATATAATCAACAGTTAGAAGCATAATCTAAATCCATAGAATAATGGTTGATCAAGTAATATTCTGAGTGTGGATTGAGTTAGAAGAATTCTGTGTCTTACTAAACAGTGGACCTAATTACTTTCTGTGGCAAATCTAAAACTATAAAACACTTCCAACAGGTCGTCTTCTAAGTGTTGTAAAGTAAGAACCTGTGTTTGTCAAAACTCAGCTTCACTTTCTGGCAGTAAATTAGACACATTCCACAGCTGGGTTTCTGAATTGGGCCCCCCCTTGGGCTGGCAAATCAGTAACATAAGAAGAGATCAGAGTTCAGGGGAAGGGTACCAAGATGAGGCTTTGGGACGAATTACGTGACATGATGGAGAAGCCAGGTCTGGTAAGACCTTTGAAGAATATACAACTGGCTGCGCATGTGCCACAAATGTGGGGTATCCTATGGATATGAATAATTAGTTAAGGCAATAGAGATTAGTCAATTTCTAAAAAGAAATGTTGAATGCCACACCTAGGGATAATTTTACTGCTTTAGGGAGGTATATAAAGACATGTTTGTGTATGTACAATTTGGACTCTCTGCAGACAGTCACACTTTATTGGTTTTCAATAAATTTTATTACTTTTGACATCTACTAAACTCTCTGTTTTTGAAGTTTTTTGACTTAGGCTAAAAAGGTTGATTTTATCCACAACAACACACCTTTAGATTTTTGATATTTGTTAAAATAAACTATTAAATCATATGTAAATTTGACATGAATTTCACTACCAAATGGGCTCATAGACGGTGAAACAGAAAGGCAGAGCGATGTCCTCAGCCAATCAGGGAGGCTGATTGTCATTCTCCGTCAACTCTGTAGGCTGAACTTGGTTGGCCATGTCAGCAGACTCAGGTGCAAGCGTAACGTTGTTGGTCGTGACATCGAACTCAGACTGGAGCAGGGTTCCTGATTGTTCCTGATGAGTAGAATATTATAAATAATAATAATAATAATAATAATAATAGTAATAATAATTGTCACCATCTAATGGTAGAATATGGTAATAACATATAGACAAATAAATATGTGCATGGGTACAAATTCAAGGACAAAAATTTTTAGGTTTAGTTTACTGAAAAGTTAGATATGGCTTCTCTATCACACAAATGTGTACAATTGAAAGCCAAACTCGTATGAATAAAAATATAAAGCTTTTATTAATACTAATATTTACAAAATATTTCAAAGAAAACATTCTGCTCCTTTAATTGAACCGCTTCAATGTTACTTACATTTACATTTATTGATTTAGGAGATGCTTTCATCTAAAGTGACTTACAAATGAGGAAATACAACCAAAGCGATATATCAAGCGGAGAACATTACAAATAGTGCTACCATACAAGGTCTTTTAATTTAGATCTAGAAAGAAAAGTGCGCAGAGTAGGGATGTAAGTGCCAGAGTAGGGTTTTTTTTGTTTGTTTTGTTTTGTGTTTTTATTTTTTACTAATGTGGGGTTGGTGTTTTAGGTGTTAGTTACGGTACGTGTTCACGGAAGAGGTGGGTCTTTATCTGATTTTTGAAGATAGTGAGAGATTCTGCAGTCCGGATTGAGGTCAGAAATTCATCCCACCACTGAGGGAACATTAGTGTGAAGTTTCTGGAAACAGATTGTGAGCCACGCTGAGTAGGAACTACTAATCATTGGTCATTAATTGATTGCTGATTGTGTGAGGGAACACAAAATTTCAGTGTTGAGGTAGGGTGGTGCTATTCCAGACAAGGTCTTATCCGTGAGCATCAAGGCCTTGAATTTGATACGGGCGGCTACAGGAAGCCAGTAGAGAGAGATGAAGAGGGGTGTGATATGGGTTCTATTGGGCTGGTTAAAAAAAGAGACGTGCCGCTGCATTCTGAATCATCTGAAGAGGTTTGATGGAGGTGGCTGAGTGGGTGTGGGAGAAGTTCGGAGGGGACATGGAGAAGGACTTTCGGTCGGCACCAAGGTGTTTCTGGAAAACCATCCGCCACCTCAGGAAGGAGAAACGGGGAACCATCCAAGCGGTGTACAGTAAGGATGGGACACTGTTGACCTTAACTGAGGAAGTAATTGCACGGTGGAAGGAACATTGGAGGAACTCCTGAATCCTGAATCTGACTAACACACCCTCTATGGTAGAGGCAGAGGTGGAGGCTGATGGGGGATCATCACCAATTTCCGTGGTGGAGGTTGCTGAGGTGGTCAATCAACTACACAGTGGCTCAGCCCCGGGGATTGATGAGATCTGTCCAGAAATGCTGAAAGCTCTGGGTGTGGAGGGGATGTCTTGGATGACATGGCTCTTTAACATTGCATGGAAGTCGGGGACAATGCCCAGGGAGTGGCAGACCGGGGTGGTGGTTCCCTTGTTTAAAAAAGAAGTTATAGGGGTATCACACTTCTCAGCCTCCCTGGTAAAGTGTAGTCCAAGGTGCTGGAACGGAGAGTTCGGCCGATAGTCGAACCTCGGATTGAGGAGGAACAATGCGGATTCCATCCTGGTCGTGCAACAACGGACCAGCTCTTTACTCTCGCAAGGATCTTGGAGGGGGCCTGGGAGTATGCCCATCCGGTCTACATGTGTTTTGTGGATCTGGAGAAGGCGTATGACTATGTCCCCAGAGGTCTACTGTGGGAGGTGCTGAGGGAGTATGGGGTGAAGGGTTCCCTTCTTAGGGCTATCCAATCACTGTAAGCCTAAAGCAAGAGTTGTGTCCGTATGCTCGGCAAGAAGTCAGACATGTTCCAGGTGGGGGTTGGTCTCCACCAGGGCTTTGCTTTGTCACCAATCCTGTTTGTGATATTCATGGACAGGATATCGAGGCGTAGTCGTGGTGGGGAGGGGTTGTGGTTTGGTGACCTGAGGATCTCATCGCTGGTTTTTGCGGATGATGTGGTCCTAATGGCATCATCGGTCTGTGACCTCAGTTTGCAGCCGAGTGTGAAACGGCTGGGATGAGGATTAGCACCTCCAAATCTGAGGCCATGGCTCTCAGCAGGAAACCGATGGAGTGCCTACTTCGGGTAGGGAATGAGAACATAACCCAAGTGAAGGAGTTCAAGTACCTCGGGGTCTTGTTCACGAGTGAGGGGACATTGGAGCGGGAGATTGGCCGGAGAATCGGAGCAGCGGGAGCGGTGTTGCAATCGCTTCACCGCACCGTTGTGACGAAAAGTGAGTTGAGTCGGAAGGCAAAACTCTCGATCTACTGGGCAATTTTCGTTCCTACACTCAACTATGGTTATGAAGGTTGGGTAGTGACCGAAAGAACTAGATAGCGGGTACAAGCAGCTGAAATGGGTTTTCTCAGGAGGGTGGCTGGCCTCTCCCTTAGAGATAGGGGGAGAAGCTCAGCTATCCGAGAGGAACTCAGAGTAGAGCAGCTGCTCCTTTGTGTTGAAAAGAGCCAGTTGAGGTGGTTCAGGCACCTGGTAAGGATGCCCCCTGGGTGCCTCCCTAGGGAGGTGTTCCAGGCACGTCCAGCTGGGAGGAGACCTCGGGGAAGACCCAGGACTAGGTGGAGAGATTATATTTCCACACTGGCCTGGGAACGCCTCGGGATCCCCCAGTCAGAGCTGGTTAATGTGGCTGAGGAAAGGGAAGTTTGGGGTCTCTTGCTGGAGCTGCTAACCCCGCAACCCGATTACGGATAAGCGGTTGAAGATGGATGGATGGATATTGTATTATAAACAGTAACTATTACAAATTGTGCAATTAATAAATACTGTAAATATTATAAATGCTGTATTACCGAGCATTACATTTCTGCCTTCTTCAAACAAATCTTTGATATTGAAGTGTATGTATGTATATGTTTATTTATTTGTTTATATTTCTATATGTTTGAATGTGGACTGTGTCACATACCAGCAAAAGAGATCAGTCCTGATCATACACATCTGTCTGTCCATGACCAATAACCTTTCTTTACTAATAGTGAAAATGGATCACGCTAATCCTGAACAACCTGCTGGATCTCTGCAGTTCAAAAAGAGGTAAGCAGTTATTTTATTTAAGGCATGAATATTTATTGAAAATATAATGACTTCATGTACATCATAGAGCGGGGGTTAAACTTAGATTATGTATCTAAGGCGTCAGTGAACATCATGAGCCTTTAAAGTCATTAAATTAAAACTGTTAATGTTTTAAGCATTATTATCTGTTCTATTGATCAACAACAATAACCTAGGCTCTGAAAGTAGAATAGAACATCCATCCATCCATCCATCTTCTACCGCTTACTCCTTCTTCAGGGTCGCTGGGAACCTGGAGCCTATCCCAGGGAGCATGGTACAAGGCGGGGTACACCCTGGACAGGGTGCCAGTCCATCACACGGCACAATAGAATAGAACATTTCTAGGAAAATAAGTTAAAGTTAAATAAGTTTAAAAAGTTAGAGTTTACACTAGAAAAGCGTTTGCTCCATCATCCAGACATCACGAGTTCGAATCGCGATGATGTCATCCATGTCTGGAAGATTGGCCGTGGATGGGGTGTACTCTCTCTCCCCTATCAATCACAGTGACACTAGCCAATCATGCATGCAGTAGTGTTTTCCTCCAAGTGTTTTACAGCGCCCCCTGATGTTGCATGAGCAGAAGTTCAAAAATATGCGGCCTTTTCACAGGAACAGCCTTCACCCTAAAAGAAAAATCTCTAAAAATATCAGATCACTCCAGTACTAATCTTTTTAGTGATTATCTACTGACTGACGTTAATGAGAATCTACAGGCAGATAAATTATTAATAACAAAACGTATATGTTGTTGAATAGTGACACCAAGGAAAAGATATCAGATTCTTCAGGACCCAGCAGTTCCTCCATGAACAGTGATGTGTTAATAGACCCTCCAGCAGATCCCTCATCTACACACAGGTAACATCTTCATTAATCTACTTAAAGCCACTTCATAAAACAACTAACTTTATTTCACTATAAAATAATATCTATTTGGTATAAAGTTAATATTATATACACATTAAAGACCACCTCAGGCCTGTACGTGTTGTGTAATCTGTAGACCATCAAATCAGAGAAAATACGAATTAGTGCCACAATACAAACTTTACAAAACTACTAGAGTATTTCAAATTCACATCGAATAATTCTTTACTATTCAGAATAATGTGGTTCAAATTTAGACTAGAAGGTTAAAGTTCATGGATGAACTTTGATGTCTTGACAGAGATAAACATGCTAAAAGAGTTAAACGATATATTTTGCTGTCATTCATTTAAAATGTTTAACAGTTAAGCAGGTAAAGGTTAAAAGTTTAAAATGTTATAATGGTTAAAGGTTAAAATCATAAAAAGTATGTTTAGACGTTAAAAGCTAAAACATAAAAAAACTAAAGCATTAAAAAATTAAAACATCTCTGAAGAATAAAACATTAAAAGGTTGAAACTTGTAGTTAAATATGGGAGATATGTGCCACATGGTTGCCAGGTTGTTGATAAGTAAGAAACAACAAAAGGAATTTAGTCAAGTTAGTAAAGTTTAATAAAATTCTATTCATACTGAATAAATGTTACTGTTTATTTATTTTATTTGTGTGTGTGTGTGTGTGTGTGAGCAGTACAACAGAAATAAAGAGATCAGACTCACCAGTACCCAGCTGTGTGTCCATGAAGAGTGATGAGTCTATGCTTTTACCACCAACATTTAAAGAGAATAGAGAATCCACACCAGAACGGTAACAAACATTTACATGTAACTCGAATTAACTAATATCTCATTGTTAAACATTTTAATTTAAAAAAGCAAAATATCCTTTATACTGATATATACTGATATATATTCTGTAGTGTGAAAGTTTTCTTTTAGAATATTATAAAGATACACGTACTGTTTACTTTATTAGGAACACCTGTACGGGGGTTAAACTTAGATTCTGCCCAGGCATCACTGAACATCATGAGGCTTTAAAGGGCAATAAATTAAAGCTCTTAATGTTTTACACATTATTATCTGTTCTATTGATCAACACCAATAACCTAGGCTCTGAAAGTAGAATAGAACATTTCTAGGAAAATAAGTTAAAGTTAAATAAGTTTAAAAAGTTAGAGTTTACACTAGAAAAGCGTTTGCTCCATCATCCAGACATCACGAGTTCGAATCGCGATGATGTCATCCATGTCTGGAAGATTGGCTGTGGATGGGGTGTACTCTCTCTCCCCATCAATCACAGTGACACTAGCCAATCATGTATGCAGTAGCGCTTTCCTCCAAGTGTGTTACAGCACCCACCGATGTTGCATGAGCAGCTGTTCAAAAATATGCGGCCTTTTCACATGAACAGCCTTCACCCTACAAGAAAAATCCCTAAAAATAGCAGACCACTCTAGTACTAATCTTTTTAGTGATTGTCTACTGACTGACGTTAATGAGAATCTACAGGCAGATAAATTATTAATAACAAAACGTATATGTTGTTGAATAGTGACACCAAGGAAAAGATATCAGACTCTTCAGGACCCAGCAGTTCCTCCATGAACAGTGATGTGTTTATAGAACCTCCAGCAGATCCCTCATCTAACATCTTCATTAATTTACTTAAAGACACGTCATAAAACTACTAACGATATTTGTCTAGAAAATAATATCAATTTGGAATAAAGTTAATATTATATACACATGAAAAAAACACATAAATGTTACTGTTGTTTGTGTGTGTGTGTGTGTGTTTGTGTTTGTGTGTGTGTGTGTTTGTGTGTGTGTGTGTGTGTGTGTGTGTGAGAGCAGTGCAACAGAAATAAAGACATCAGACGCACCAGTACCCAGCTGTGTGTCCATGAAGAGTGATGATTCTATGCTTTTACCACCAACATTTAAAGAGAAGAGAGAATCCACACCAGAACGGTAACAAACATTTACATGTAACTCGAATTAACTAATATCTCATTGTTAAACATTTTAATTTAAAAAAGCAAAATATCCATTATACTGATATATACTGATATATATTCTGTAGTGTGAAAGTTTTCTTTTAGAATATTATAAAGATACACGTACTGTTTACTTTATTAGGAACACCTGTACACCTTCACATTCATTCAATTAGTCGATCATGTGACAGCAGCACAATGCACAATGCATCTTTACATCAAACATCAGAATGGGGAACATATAATCTCAGTCACTTTGACCATGGCATGATTGGTGGAGCCTTAGGAGCTGGTTTGACTGCTGATATTCTGGGCTTTTCATCCACAACGGTCTCTAGAGTTTACACAGAATGGTGCAAATAAAAACAAAAAACATCCAGTGAGGGAACTTCTGTGGTTAGAAACTTCTTGTTGAGAGATCAGAGGAGAAAGGGCAGACTGATTTGAGCTGACAGAAAGGCTATGGTTACTCAAATAACCACTCTTTACAAAAGTGATGAACAGAAAAGCATCTCAGAAAGAACAACACATTGTAGCTTGAGGCTTCACCAGCAGCAGACCACATCAGGTTCCACTCCTGTCAGTCAAGAACAGGAATCTGAGGCTATAATGGGCACAAACTCACCCAAAATGGACAGTTGAAGATTGGGGAAAATGTCACCTGGTCTTTAATTGTCCACTCCATCTGGCACTAACAACCATGCCATGGTCAGAGATCACATTTTCCCCATTCTAATGTCCGATGTGTAAATTAACTGAAGCTCTTGACCTGTATCTGTGTAATTTTGTCATTTGTATCCATCAGGTTTAGTTACATTTGCATTCTCTGAAACATTGATCATTGTTTTATTAAATTAGAGGCTAAAGTTCTAACCATAATTTTAAGTAATGTGGATAATGGTGTAATAAAATGGACAAGTGCATGATATTTACAACTTTTGTATTCAGTGTCCTGCAGGGAGCAAGAGAGAAAACACAACAGATCATAATCACAGATACAGGGTAAGATCAAACTCAGCATGACAATAGTATTTTAATCATTATGCTGGTATTATAAACATCTCTCCATTCACTTTGTGCTGAGTATTTCTACAGATAATGAGGATAACAAGCACATATACATTTGACTCGAGAAAAATGACAGAGATTGTTCTTGATATCTCACCACATGTCTATTACCATTTTACAGGTGTAAGTCTGTAAGCTCTGAACCTCATCTTCTGGAGAGATGCAAATTAAATCTGCTAAAGAAGTTTCAGCATGTAAATGAGGTGATAACAAACCAGGGAAACCCAACACTTCTGCATGAGATCTACACAGAGCTCTACATCACAGAAGGAGACAGTGGAAAAGTCAATAATGAACATGAGGTGAGACAGATCGAGGCAGCATCCAGGAGAGCAGCAACAGAGGAAACACCAATCAAATGCAATGACATCTTTAAGCCCTTATCTGAAGAAGACAAACCCATCCGGGAGCGTTCTGACAAGGGGAGTCGCTGGCATTGGAAAAACAGTCTCTGTGCAGAAATTCATTCTAGACTGGGCTGAAGGGAAAACAAATCAGGATGTTCATCTCATATTTCCACTTCCTTTCAGAGAGCTCAATTTATGAAGGATCGAAACCTGAGTCTGATGGAGCTTCTTCATTTCTTTTATAAGGAGATAAAAGAAACAGACATTTCCAGCTTGGACAAAGTTCTGTTCATTTTTGATGGTTTGGATGAGTGTCGTTTCCCTCTGGATTTCCAGAACTCAGTGAGGTTGTGTGATGTAACTGAATCAGCATCAGTGCATGTGCTGCTGATAAACCTGATCAAAGGGAATCTGCTTCCCTCTGCTCTCATCTGGATCACCTCCCGACCAGCAGCAGCTGATCAAATCCCCTCTGAGTGTGTCCATCGAGTCACAGAGGTACGAGGGTTCAATGACCCACAGAAGGAGGAATATTTCAGGAAGAGGATGAGTGATCAGAGCCTGAGCAACAGAATCATCACACACCTGAAGTCATTAAGAAGCCTCTACATCATGTGCCACATCCCAGTCTTCTGCTGGATTTCAGCCACTGTTCTAGAGAGAATGATGGATGAAGCAGAGAGTGGAGAGATCCCCAAGACTCTGACTCAAATGTATACACACTTCCTCATCATTCAGACAAACATCATAAAGAAAAAGTACACAAAGAGCAGAGAGACAGGTACAGAAATGGTTCTGAAACTGGGTAAACTGGCTTTTCAGCAGCTGATGAAAGGCAACCTGATCTTCTATGAGGAAGACCTTATGGAGTGTGGCATTGATGTGACAGAAGCATCAGTGTATTCAGGTGTGTGTACACAGATCTTCAGAGAGGAGATTGGGCTTCACAAGAGTAAAGTGTACTGCTTTGTTCATCTGAGCATTCAAGAACACCTCGCAGCTCTATATGTGCACCTGAAATTCATGAATGAAAAGAGAAATGTTTTTAAAAAGTCAGCCTTGCAGAAATTGAGAATGAAACATACAATCTCAGATGTCCACAAGTGTGCTGTAGATCAGGCTTTACAGAGTGGAAATGGACATCTGGATCTTTTTCTTCGCTTTCTTCTGGGTCTCTCACTGGAGTCCAATCAGATCCTCTTACAATCCATAGTGACACAGACAGGAAGTAGCTCCCACAGTAACCAGGAAACAGTTCATTACATCAAGGAGAAGATCAGAGAGAATCCCTCAACAGAGAAATCCATCAATCTGTTCCACTGTCTGTATGAACTGGATGATCATTCTCTAGTTGAGGAAGTCCAACACTACCTACAATCTGGAAATTTACAACAAAGCAAACTTTCTTCTTCTCAGTGGTCAGCTGTGGTGTTTGTGTTATTGACATCAATGCAGGAACAGGATGTGTTTGTCCTTAATAAATATACCAACAAACACTGTACATCAGACGATGTTCTTCTGAAGCTCCTGCCTGTGGTTTCAGCATCCAGAAAAGCTCAGTAAGTAATGCTGAATATAACTGTTACACTGTTACAATATTCTTACAGCATACATGCAAGATACAAGAACATTGTCAGACCTCATAAGATAACATAAGAGTTGTATGCTAAATTAACAAAAGTATGTGCACCCTGACCATCACACCCAGATGTGTTTGTTGAACATCCCATTCCAGATTTATTCCCTTTTGCTGTTATAATAAGCTCCAATCTTCTGCAAAGGGTTTACACTAGATTATGGGGTGTGTCTGTGGGGATTTGTGTTCATTTAGCCACAAGAGCATTAGTGAGGTTAGGAACTGATGTCAGGTGAGGAAGCCTGGGGTGCAGTCGGTGTTCAGTGGGGTTGATCAGGACTTTGTGGAGGACACTGGAGTTCTTCCACTCCAGACACACCATGTGTTCATGGAGCTCGTTTTGTGCACAGGGGCATTGTCATGCTGGAACAGGTTTCTTTCTCTTAGTTCCAGTGAAGGGAAATTGTAATGCTACAGTGTACAAAGACATTCTATACAAATTGTGTGCTTAAGACTTTGTGGGAACAGTTTGGGGGAGAACCACATATGGGTGTAATGATCAGGGGTCTACATACCTTTGGCCATAAAGATTACATTTAATATAGAATAAAACATACAATAGTGTAAAATGGTGTTGTGATGCAGACCAACATGAAGCAGAGTTACTGTAATAATCTGTAATTGATTATTTTCCTAAAACAGCAAAGTGTATTATTCCTCTTACACCAAAGTAATTTGTCTATCAAACTAATCCCTGTTATTACTTTTGCTGGAGCTGCACCAGTTGTTTTTCCTCTGTTAATGTTAATATAACTCCATGAAACAAGTCCCTGTGAATGAGCTGTTACTATAGAAACAATAATGTATTAGAGTGCATTAATATAAAGCTGTGATTGTAGCTGCACTGCTGTCAGAGCTGCTGTTATAGAAAATTAATCAACACCTTCTGACCAATCAGAATCCAGAACCAAGGGTACTGTGGTATAAATGTCTCTAATCTACATTCAGTAAACACACATGACACAGTAAATGATGCAGCATGTTGCAGCACATGTATAGCATGTTTGTACATTTCATATAAAAAGTGTTTGAGAACGTGTTTGATAATGTACACTGTTATTGCATCATGTATTTTGTTCTTTCCTTCAGGTTTAATAATTGTGGCCTGAATGAGAAAAGTTGTGCAGCTTTAGCCTCAGTGCTCAGCTCTGAATCCTCCAATCTGGGAGAACTGGATCTGACTAAGAATAAACTCAGAGACTCAGGAGTGAAGTGTCTCTCTGCTGGCCTGGAGAATCCTCACTGTAAACTGGAGACACTGAGGTAAGATCAACTCTTTGAGAGTCACATGACCTGCTCCTCAGTAAGACACATTCTCTAATAGTTTCAGTGGACACTGATTAATCTGATTCCTAATTATCTGATCACAATATTAGTTGGGTTTTCTACATATAGTTGTCACGTTTGGCGAATGGAGGCCGAAGCAATTGCAGATTTTTAAATATTTATATCACAACACACGAAATAAAAAACACAAACTAGGACAACTGGGCATAACACTGTGGCAAGAAACACACACGGAGACAGAAGTGACGTGAGTCTATAACAACGAAAGACCAGGAGAAAGTGCAGACAAGGACTATAAATACACAATGGTGCTAATTAACAAAAACGTGAGTCAGGTGCATGTGGTCAGGTGGTGTAGTGCAGTGGCTGATGGGACTTGAAGTCCGGGTTTCGGATACGTGACAGATCCCCCCTCCAAGGGGCGCTACACCTGGAGCGCCAAAATCAAGAGGGCCCCCTCCGGGGTCCCGGCCCTCCGGGCCAAAAAGTCCCCAGCAGAACCAGGAGGCCGAGCAGCTTCCACCATGGCACAAGGAAGCGGGTGGAAGTCCTTGGCAAAGCATGAAAGAAGGGCGACATCCCCACCGGGACAGGAGAGCGGAGCATGCCTCACCGCGAGGTTCAAGGGGAGCGAGGTACCTGAGCAGGCGACGGGGGAGCGAGGGTCTCCGCGAGGCTCACGGGGAGCGAGGTTCTCCGCGAGGCTCACCGGGGAAGCGAGGTTCTCCCGCGAGGCTCACGGGGGGCGAGGTTCTCCGCGAGGCTCACGGGGGAGCGAGGTTTCCGCGAGGCTCACGGGGAGCGAGGTTCTCCGCGAGGCTCACGGGGGAGCGAGGTTCTCCGCGAGGCCGGGAGAGGAGCGAGGTTCTCCGCGAGGGCCAAGGAGGAACGACGCTCTCCGCGGAGCATGAGGGGGGAACGGAGACCTCCGTGGAGCAGGAAGGGGAGCGACCCACTGAGCGCAGCGAGGGGAAAGGAGCGGCGTCTTCAGCGGAACGTGGAGGGCAAAGTGGCACGCCTCAGCGCAGCAGGATGGCAGAGAGACGACCGCACGAGCAGGAAGGCCGAGCGACGACCTCAGCCGAGCAGGAAGGCCGAGCGGCGTCCACAGCCGAGCAGGAAGGCCGAGCACGTCCACAGCCGAGCAGGAAGGCGACGCCCAACAGCCGAGCAGGAAGGCCGAGCGACGTCCACAGCCGAGCAGGAAGGCCGAGCGACGTCCACAGCCGAGCAGGAAGGCCGACGACGTCCACAGCCGAGCAGGAAGGCCGAGCGACGTCCACAGCCGAGCAGGAAGGCCGAGCGACGTCCACAGCCGAGCAGGAAGGCCGAGCGACGTCCACAGCCGAGCAGGGCTGCTGACGGCGTCCACAGCCGGGCAGGGATGCTGAGCGCGGCGTCCACAGCTGAACAGGAAGGCTGTGCGACGACCACAGCTGAACAGGAAGGCTGGGCCGACGACCTCAGCTGAACAGGACGGCTGTACGACGACCTCAGCTGAACAGGAAGGCGCTGCGACGACCTCAGCTGAACAGGAAGGCTGAGCGACGACCACAGCTGAACAGGAAGGCTGAGGCACCTTAAGGTAGCTGAACAGCGGGGAGTCCCTGAGGTCAGCGAACAGAGGTGAATTCATGAGTCCGCCCCGGAGCTGGAGCGTCCCTCACACACATAGCCGGGCGGGGGAGGGACTTCCTTCACAGGACTCACCGCTGCGCTGACTCTGAGGTAGCTGAACAGCGGGGAATCCTTGAGGTCGGCGAACATAGGTGAATTCATGAGTCCGCCCCGAGCTGGAGCGTCGCCCACACACATAGCGGGCGGCGGAGAGACTTCCTGCACAGGACTCACCGCGTGCGACTCTGAGGTAGCTGAACAGCGGGGAATCCTTGAGGTCCGCGAACATAGGTGAATTCATGAGTCCGCCCGGAGCTGGAGCGTCCTCACACACATAGCGGGCGGCGGAGAGACTTCCTGCACAGGACTCACCGCGGCGCTGACTCTGAGATAGCTGAACAGCGGGGAATCCTTGAGGTCCGCGAACATAGGGGAATCCATGAGACCCATCGGGGAGGGCGGTGGGGGAGCAAACTGCTGAATCCGGAAAAAAAATAAATAAAAATCTACTGCCCCGTAGTCACGGTCTTTCGTTCTGTCACGTTTGGCCGAATGGAGGCCGAAGCAATTGCAGATTTTTAAATATTTATTTTAAACACGAAATAACGAAACAAAAACACTAGGACAACTGGGCATAACACTGTGGCAAGAAACACACACGGAGACAGAAGGACGTGAGTCTATATAATAACGAAAGACCAGGAGAAAGTGCAGACAAGGACTATAAATACACAATGGTGCTAATTAACAAAAACGTGAGTCAGGTGCATGTGGTCAGGTGGTGTAGTGCAGTGGCTGATGGGACTTGAAGTCCCGGGTTTCCGGATACGTGACAATAGTTGATGTTACTGGTCTTTGTTTGTCTCAGAACTGGAACTGAAGAGAACATTTCTGATGAACAGTTTTAGTCACGACATTAAAAATAATCATGACGACTTTCTCCTGCAGCTTTCTCAGTAATAAAGGAAGCTGAAAATAAGCTTTGAAATAGGTGATGGTTCAAAAGACAGAGAACATTTACTCATTTGTACTGCATTCATTGTTCATCATGGGGGGGGACTTTTTGTAGAGTGTTCTCTCTCTCTCTCTCTCACACACACACACACACACACACACACACACATACACACACACACACACACACAATCTTGCTACAGAGATTACTCAGGAACTTTGCAGTAAAGAGCAGCAACATGTCGCTTTATGTAAAATATGGTTTATTTACAAAACTACACCACCGTCGGAGAGACAGAGTGTTAGTCTCACGTCTGCAGCATCTCTGTCATCCCATCTGAAAGCAAGTTGTTATATTGGGTACAGAAGAAAGTATTTTGGTGTGAAGTAAACAGGTTGGAGATTCAGTGCTGGATGTTGATTGGTCTCAGCCAGTGGGGGAAATGTCTTCAACAAAAGGGTGAATTGTAACAAGCAACAGCTGTGAGATTACACAAGTCAGGTAACATCCTGGCAATTCAACATCCTGCTTTAAAACAGCGTTAAGATAAAAATCACAATTTAACAACCTACAGCCAAACCTTAACCTTAAACTGCAGTTTCTGTCAAAATAAATCCTCACTGGGACCAGCTAAATGTCCTGAAGGTAAAAACTGACACGTGTTCCTCAAAATATGACTACATTTGGTCCCTCTGAAGACAGAGAAATACATAAAAACACACACATATGCACGCACACACACACACACACACACACACACACACATCCTCTTTGTTTGTTTTTTAGTTACTGCTCTCATATAAATCATAATTCTGTATTTCATAGTGATTAAAGACTGCAGTGATTCTTTGATGAAAAAGTTCCTGCTGAACTGATCTGTGTGTCCTGAACTGAGAGAGTGAAGAGTGTGTCATTGTCTCTCTGCAGGTTGTGTTATTGTGATATCTCAGATGAAGGCTGTGCTGCTCTGACTTCAGCTCTGAGATCAAACCCCTCACACCTGAGAGAACTGGATCTGTCTTGGAATAAACTCAGAGACTCAGGAGTGAAGTGTCTCTCTGCTGTACTGGAGAATCCTCACTGTAAACTGGAGACACTGAGGTAAGATCATCTCTCTGAGAGTCACATGACCTGCTTCTCAGTAAGACACATATAACATTTACGCATTTAGCATTTTCTACATAATTTTGGATTGTACATGACATAAAAATAAATGTCTTTTTGTCAGCAACATTTTGTTTTCCCAGAAAGAGAGAGACAGACTTTGACTAGTAAGTTGTCTATAATGCAACATATTTACATGCAAACCCCCCAAACCTTCTGGAACAGCAGGGTCAATTCATTTGTTTTTGCTGTAGACTGAAGATATTTTGGTTTGAGATTAAAAGTTGAATATGAGAAGAGAGTTTCGAATTTCAGTTTTAATTTCCTGGTATTTATATGTAGATGTGTTAAATGACAGAGAACATAGCACATTTTGTATCAGACCACCCAATTTGTAAGCGAGCAAACCACTGGAACATGTGACTGACAGGTGTTTCTTGTTACCCATGTGTCTTCTGTTAGATTGAGAGTTTAAAAAATAAATATCTCTGAATATCTACTCATGGTTTTAGCCTTCAGTTTAATCTGTGAACACTGCATTTGTTGTTAAAACGGAAAAGACATCGTAAAGATCAGAGAGCTGTCTGTGGGAGAAAAGCGAGCCATTTTGAAGCTGAGAAAAGAGCAACAATTAATCAAAGGCATCTCACAAACATTGAGCAGAGCCAGTATAACAATTTGGAATGTCCTGAAAAAGAAACCACTGATGTACTGAGCAACAGACACAGAACGGGTCGGCCAAGGAAAACAACAACAGCTGATCACAAACATTGTGAGAGCTGTGAAGAAAAACCCCTAAACAACCTCCACAGGGCAGGGTGAAGGTATCACAATCCACGTTTTGAAGAAGACTTCGAGAGCAGACATACAGAGCCCATACCACAAAGTGCAAACCACTCACCAGCAGTAAGAATCAGAAAGCTAGATTGGAATTTACAAATAAATACAGAAATGATCCACAAAAGATCCACAAAAGATCCACTTCACTCTCAACTGCGTTTTAGAACAGCATTTTTTTAAAATGACGGAACACTTTGCCCAGCAGTTTTTAACAGAAAAAGACATTAAATGTGAAAACAGACTAACTTTGTTTAGCTACCAAGCCACGTTAGATACTAACGTTAGTTAAGTCGAGAAATCTTTATGTAAAGTCAACTAGCTATCTTCACTGGATAACGTATCTTAATTCAGTACATGAAATTAGCTGGTTAACAATTTTTTTAATTGTAAAATAGACTACATTAGTTATATGTTCTGTATTGGTTAATGCTGTTGTTAACATCTACAAGAATTACTCCCTAACAAAAACCTTTATACTTCATTTATTCTTTGTTGAGGCTTACCTTATTGATGGTTTGGAACTTTCTCGTCCGAGTTGATGTTTGTAACTACCATCCCGAGTTGATTTTACAGAGAAATATCCTATCAGCTGTTTAATTATCTTGGTGATGACCATCGGTCACACACCAATCACACACACACACACACACACATTCATCCAAACACTGATTGTTGATTGGCAGCTCATTCCTGTCTCCAGCTTTTCTTTCAGCTTGAGATCTCTCTGTTTTTTAAGTAGAACTCTCACAATTGTTTTACATTCATTCTGATATGGTCATATAAGAATACGATCTGATTTTATTATGATACATTAATTCAGCTTAAGGTGCTCCGTCAAAACACTTAGGCACTGTGCCTTAGCATTTTATGGGTTTTTTGGTGAGGAAAACCCTGTATAAGCAGATCAGGGCCGAGTTTCCCAAAAGCATCACAGCACAAACATCATCGTTTAATGGTAGAGCGAGCATCACTTTGAACACTCTCTCTCCCAGTTACAGTGATCTTAACTTTGCAGTGCTTTTAGGAAACTCTGATTGTTCTTGCAAATTTGGTGAAATTGAATCTCTCTCTCTCTCTCTCTCTCTCTCTCTCTCTCTCTCTCACACACACACACACACACACCACAATCGGGCCTCATTTATCAATCTTTTAGTAAACTTTTGTAAGTGTTTGTGTAATCCAAACTGAACTAAACATTTCTGACAGAAAGGCTGATTTTCTTCGTACTCGTGTGCTTATTTTGATCTCCTGTAATGTGTGAAGCGCGTTCCCGACACAGCTCATTTGCATGTAGTGACGCCCACACACACTTCTATAAGTCACTCTGGATAAGGGAGTCTGATAAATGCTGTAAACTTAATAAAAATAATCCATTTAAACTCCACAGTATATTCCAGATATAAAAGTGCAGTAATCCATGTAATGATATAAACTGAGAGAGTGAAGAGTGTGTCATTGTCTCTCTGCAGGTTGTGTGATTGTGATATCTCAGATGAAGGCTGTGCTGCTCTGACTTCAGCTCTGAGATCAAACCCCTCACACCTGAGAGAACTGGATCTGTCTGAGAATAAACTCAGATACTCAGGAGTGAAGTGTCTCTCTGCTGTACTGGAGAATCCTCACTGTAAACTGGAGACACTGAGGTAAGATCATCTCTCTGAGAGTCACATGACCTGCTCCTCAGTAAGACACATTCTCTAATAGTGAGACTGAAGCAGAGGTTTGAGGCTCAGCATCAAATATCCTGAGGAGGAAAATCATTTCATTTCAGTCCACATTGATGTTTTTTCCTGATCTGATCACAGTATTTATGTATTCAGTGTTTGTAGTAGTATAAGCAGATCAGGGCAGAGTTTCCCAAAAGCATCACAGCACAAACATCATCGTTTAATGGTAGAGCGAGCATCACTTTGAACACTCTCTCTCTCTGTTACAATGATCTTAACTTTGCAATGCTTTTAGGAAACTCAGCCCTGATTGTTCTTATAAATTTGATTGTTATATCACACATAACCATTGGACCTCATTAACCATATGTAAGTAAATGTGTGTAAATGTGTGTAAGTCAAACTGAACTAAAGATTTCTGACAGAAAGGCTGATTTTCTTCGTACTTGTGTGTTTATGTTGATCTCCTGTAATGTGTGAAGCGCGTTCCCGACACAGCTCATTTGCATGTAGTGACGCCCACACACACTTCTATAAGTCACTCTGGATAAGGGAGTCTGATAAATGGTGTAAACTTCATGAAAATAATCCATTTAATCTCCACAGTATATTCCAGATATAAAAGTGCAGTAATCCATGTAATGATATAAACTGAGAGATTGAAGAGTGTGACATTGTCTCTCTGCAGGTTGTATAATTGTGATATCTCAGATGAAGGCTGTGCTGCTCTGACTTCAGCTCTGAGATCAAACCCCTCACACCTGAGAGAACTGGATCTGTCTTGGAATAAACTCAGAGTCTCAGGAGTGAAGTGTCTCTCTGCTGTACTGGAGAATCCTCACTGTAAACTGGAGACACTGAGGTAAGATCATCTCTCTGAGAGTCACATGACCTGCTCCTCAGTAAGACACATTCTCTAATAGTTTCAGTGCACACTGATTAATCTGATTCCTAATTATCTGATCACATTAGTTGAGTTTTCTACATATACTACAACAGCTGTGAGATTACACAAGTCAGGTAACATCCTGGCAATTCAACATCCTGCTTTAAAACAGCACTAAGATAAAAATCACAATTTAACAACCTACAGCCAAACATTAACCTTAAACTGCAGTTTCTGTCAAAATAAATCCTCACTGGGACCAGCTAAATGTCCTGAAGGTAAAAACTGTCACATGTTCTTCAAAAGATGACTACATTTGGTCCCTCTGAAGACAGAAATACATAGACCCACACACACACACACACACACACACACACACACACAGGAGTTCGTCTGTTGAATTCGACAAAGAACAAAGTTTCCATTTCTGCCTCCATTAGGGACAACAGAAACTCAACACAAACTCGACCTGCGCGTGAACTGGATTAAAGTAAGGAAGGCCTCTGTTAGATTTCCACCTCACAGGAATCTCAGATTACACCTTTCAGATCTTCCGTCAGGCCATCCAGCATGTTTTACCATTAACTTCTATGAACTTTTATTAACTTTTAGTTCTGTGCTGCTATGCGCTAGAAAGTGTGGTTTGCTGCAGAGTCAGGCGCCTGGAGAGTATGATATGAACACACACACTTACGCATATGAGTGTTCACAGGAGACCTCACCTTTATTCCTTCAAACAGAAGTATTTATACACATTGTACACATTGATAACAGCACTGCGTGGACGGTTTCTACTGGTCCAGGTGTCAGACAGATTTAGTCAAAAGACACAGCACATAGTCATTATACAAAATAAGTCCCATGTCATGTTGACACGGAAGTACATAATATAATCAAAGATAGCAGTTGATCAGCTTATTTAAAGAGGTAATTAAATGATTAAATTCATCATAGGTATTTGAGAGCAGTTCATAATATAAGGGGGTACATAATATAAGAGAATTTCCTTTCAGCCTCACTCTCACTTCATGCTCACAACCATGATCCAGTGGCAAAACCGAGTACAGACGACTGATGATGGCCCCTGCAGTGATTCATACACTTCAGAAATGCCAATTGACCTACCATGCATTGTCTTTGGACTGGGGGAGGAAACCGGAGTACCTGGAAACCCATAGGAACAGCAGCATGGGGAGAACATGCAAACTCCACACACACAGGGCCACAGTGGGAATCGAACCCCTGACCCTGGAGGTGTGAGGCGACCATGCAAACTATTAAGCCCCATGTGCTTGCTCACTCACTGACACTCACTCACACTCAGTCACTCACACACACACACACACAAAATGACAGTCAAATTTTGTCCATTACCCCAAAACACTTAATATTTAACATAGAAAAAGATACTCACATATTTTAACCAGTTGGAGGAAGAAAATAAGACACCAGCTGTGAGTGAGAAGAAGCAAAGGGTCCAATTTATTTATTCCACCACACGAGATCCACACCGTTGAGACGTACCAAAAGTGATCCCAATAACCGGAGCTGAAGCTCCCCTATTTATACAGTTTTCTAAACTCAAACACCAATATATTTAGAATTAACTTTCCCAAGACACCAATACGTACGTGAATCATAATTTTTTCGAGACCATTTTCTCATGGAGTTCGCTGTTCCCATGGACCCTTATCTCAAGGTCCTAGCCATTCCCAGGGACAGTTATCTCACAGGTGCAACTTGGCCACAATACCTTTATAATCGGGCCTTCATCTGAGCCATTCCTGACTGGTGTATCATGAGAAAGGATTTTCCACATCTTCACACACATTATGAGTAAGTTTTCCTTTTATATCTGCATTTCTGTTTTATAATGATAATTTTTTAATGTTTTATTTTACCTCTTCGCTTTACAATAGTTTGTTTTCAGTTGTCTGCATACACACCAGGCCTTGGTTGGTGTGTAGCTGTGTCTTTTTGCCTGTGCTGCCTTGTCTCCATTACATCCGGTTCTAGGTGTTATTGTACATAAAAAAATTAATCTAGATGTTAAATCTAATATGGAAATCCAAATCTAATACAGTTCCTTCTCTCATGTGTCCCAGGTGAGCGTCATTCATTCTTATCTCCTTTACTGGAGGGGTTGGATTTGGATCTAAACACTCGCTATCAGCTTGTACATCTCACTGCCGACCTCACTATGCTGATTGAAGTTCTTCGTACCCCCTCTGGTAACGCAGGGTTCCCCCGTCATTTCAGATACAGAATCTGCCCAGCAAATGTGTGTATGGATGCCTCTACCCAGACAGAACCTCTACCTGCTGTCTCTTCCTCAGACTACCAGACTGATGGTGACACGGCCTTCTCTGACCCGGCCTCTGATTACTCTCCCTCTTTCTCACCTACCAGTCCTTCCCCCCGTACACCTCAGCTGGCTGTCTCATGTCCCCAGGACGTACCCCTCCTCACCTTTACCTTACGTTTTCCCACTTTCACTCTTCCTCACCCACAGATTACCATCCCACCAGCCCCGTGGATTCTTTGGATTGCCAATAAAATTACATATACTCATACTTGGTCTCCCTTGTGTTTATTTCACATCTGATTTATATCCAACAACACACACACACACACACACACACAGAGTTTGTTTTTTAGTTATTGCTCTCATGAAATTAATAATTCTGTATTGCAGATGCTGTATTTCATAGTGATTAAAGACTGCAGTGACTCTTGGATGAAAAAGTTCCTGCTGAACTGATCTGTGTCCTGAAATGAGAAAGTGAAGAGTGTGTCATTGTCCCTCTGCAGGTTGTGTGATGGTGATATCTCAGATGAAGGCTGTGCTGCTCTGACTTCAGCTCTGAGATCAAACCCCTCACACCTGAGAGAACTGGATCTGACTGAGAATAATCTCAGAGACTCAGGAGTGAAGGTTCTCTCTGCTGTACTGGAGAATCCTCACTGTAAACTGGAGACACTGAGGTAAGATCATCTCTCTGAGAGTCACATGACCTGCTCCTCAGTAAGACACATTCTCTAACAGTTTCAGTGCACACTGATTAATCTGATTCCTAATTATCTGATCACAATATTAGTTGTGTTTTCTACATATAGTTGATGTGACTGATCTTTGCTTGTCTCAGAACTGGAACTGAAGAGAGCATTTCTGATGAACAGTTTTAGTCACGACATTAAAAATAAGACAGAAATATATAGTGTCGTGTCAAAAACGAGTAGTGGTGCTAATTACCTTTTTCCATAAGTTAAAGTAACTAACATTTTATGTGTTTTTTCCTGAAAATAAAAAAATCTAGAACACGTTGGATGAGAGAAGCAAAAATCCAGTTTATTGTTCAAAAAACAACATGAGATCCAATCAGTGAGACGTCCCAAAGTGATCTAAATCTATACACAGACTCAATGCCCTATTTATACAGACTTATCTTTAGGTTACGCCCAATTATGTCATTCTTTTGGAATCCCAATATGCTGTAATAATTTCTATTTTTATTATTTCTCCTTAAACTCAACTTTTCTCATTTTTAAATACCATTAGAATCAAATATTCTCACTTTGGAATCCCCTTAAAACCCATTTTCAGTCATTGGATATCTCCTTATCTTCATGTTTTTCTTTCGGGTATTTAAAAAAAAATTCCAAGTCCCTTACTGGCATTCCCACTTCCGGTAACCGAGCTGTGTGCATCTCATCGCCCCGTTGTCCTGGACAATTTGGATATTTTACCACTTCTTCATTATGGGTGAGATATATTTTTATTATTGCCTATTGTTACATATATTTCTTCTCTATTCCTAAGTTTGTTTATAAATTTTTGGTGCTTCTTAAACATTCTGTGAGTGTATGTTTCTTAATCATCGTATGAGTGTGTTTTTGATTTCATTATTCTTTTACCATGTCATATATTGATACCTGTTTCCTACATTCTTTGCATGTGCTTTTAATTGTATGTAACCAATTACAACTGGAAGTGTAATATTAGATAAGGTTACTACTGTAAAAGGTTTTAATTAACAGGATCCTGAGTATTTAGCAGTTGATGGTGAATTGGCTAACCTCTATTTACCAGTAGATGTTACAGTATAACAGGCAGAAATGTATATAAATGATTTAATCAAGAAAATAATAGTGCGGTGCCTCCACTGAAGAATTCCCTCACTCACACACTATGTGCTATATGGGTGTTCCCCGGAAACAAATATCGAGTATAACTATGCCAAATATATATATAAACCTTATTAAATCAAAAAGAAAAGTTCAGTAAAGCCAGGTAGTATGTATAACAAAAATAAAAACATTCATTATGCTAAACAAAAAAACTTCAAACTGTATACATGTATTATAAACAAAATAGACCAGTAAACTCAAACACTCCTTTCTCGTTATTCAACACCAGGAACAGTACAGTTTGGATTTAACCACTTAAACCCCTTTTTTATTAAATGTTCAGAACCTCCAGTTTGTACTTAGCTTTGTGTTTTTTCCCAAGCTAGTGCAAAACAAACAAACGCAGATAAGCTAGCTGCACTTCACCTAAACTTACAGTTCACCAATTTACCGACCTGCTACTAGTTGCTCTTGACTTTCCGCTGAATGAAATGATATTTGTGACACTACTGTAATAGAAGTTTAGTCTACAAACATCACCTCTGCGGTAAAACTACAATTTCTTTTTCCCGCTCTGCTCCCGCGTGTCCTTCCCTCTCCGTTCGCTACCTCTCTCATCCTTTCCTTTTTTCCTTCTTTGCCAGTTCCCAACAAAGGTGACCTCCGATTGTCTAGGAGTTTAATTAAACAGGCAACCCATTGGCTTGAACTACTCCCATGGAAACAAACTGCAACTCATCCTGAAACAAAAGACCATGGGAAATGTAGTCTCAATTGAATCCACCCAAAAATGCAGCAAGCACACCATTTATTCATCTACATTTTTGGAAGGTACCTACATGTATATATGTGGATATATTTTAAGTGCCGTTTTATCTCATTTTTGTCCTTTCTCTCTGATCTCTGTCCAGCTGACCAACTCCCTTCTCTCTCTCGGCTGCTCAATCTCACAGGCCTGGGTGAATATATACATCATCAGCTGGCACATTTGTCAGTGTCTGTTACAGTTCTGCTGGACCGTCTCTGCTCTTCACCTGTACCTCCAAGGTTTCCTTATCCTCCTGCTTATCGTATCACTCCATCAGTGTCCTATGTTCATGCTTCTACTCAAACTGAGGCTCAGCTGTTTAACATGACCTCTGTGTAGGACCCGTTTATTCTTTCCTCTGATGATGATAGTAGCTTTGCTACAAACACACCACTATATTGCCTTTCACCCACAGATTATTCTCCTACAAGTCCTGTTCTCTCCCCAGTGTATGATGTGTATGATAGTGATTCTCAATAAACTACATACTCTGTTACCCTTGTGTTTTCCTGTGTCTTAAATTTATTACCACAATAAACTCTCTCACAAACACACACACACACACACACACACACACACACATACACACACACAGACAGACAGGCGCACACACACACGGACACACACACACACACCCTTTTTGTTTTTTAGTTATTGCTCTCATATAATTGATAATTCTGTATTTCATAGTGATTAAAGACTGCAGTGACTCTTTGATGAAAAACTTCCTGCTGAACTGATCTGTGTCCTGAACTGAGAGAGTGAAGAGTGTGTCATTGTCTCTCTGCAGGTTGTGTGATTGTAATATCTCAGATGAAGGCTGTGCTGCTCTGACTTCAGCTCTGAGATCAAACCCCTCACACCTGAGAGAACTGGATCTGTCTAATAATAAACTCACAGACTCAGGAGTGAAGCGTCTCTCTGCTGGACTGGAGAATCCTCACTGTAAACTGGAGACACTGAGGTAAGATCATCTCTCTGAGAGTCACATGACCTGCTCCTCAGAAAGACACATTCTCTAATAGTGAGACTGAAGCAGAGATTTTAGGTTCAGCATCAAATATCCGGAGGAGGAAAATCATTTAATTTCAATCCAGCTTTTACATTTATTCATTTAGCAGATGCTTTCATCCAAAGCGATTTAAAATGAGGAAATTAAAGCAAAGCGATATATCAAGCGGAGAACAATACAAGTAGTGCTAGAGTACAAGATTTTTAATTGAGTTCTAGAGAAGCAAAGTGTGAAGAGTAGAGGTGTAAGAGCCAGAGTACATTTTTTATTATTATTATTTTTAAATAATGTGTGGTTGGCATTTTAGGCATTAGTTAAGTGCTCACAGAAGAGCTGGGTCTTTATCAGTTTTTTGAAAATAGTGACAGATTCTGTGGTCCGGTGTGAGGTCGGAAGGTCATCCCATCAATGAGGAACAGTTAGTTTGAAGGTTCTGGAAAGGGACCTTGGGCCATGCTGAGTAGGGACTACTAAGGGTCGGTCGTAAACCTTCAGGAGAGAGTTGAGGTAGGGGGGTGCTGTACCAGACAAGGTCTTGTACGTGAGCATCAAGGCAGGAAGCCAGTGGAGGGAGATGAAGAGAGGTGTAACATGGGTTCTCTTGGGTTGGTTGAAAATGAGACGTACTTCTCCATTCTGGATCATCTGAAGGGGTTAGATGGAGCTGCTGGGAGGCCCGAGAGTAGTGAGTTGCAATAATCCAGTTTTGAGATGACAAGTTTTGAGTTTTGGGATGAGCCTGGACTAGTATCTGTGTAGCCTATTTGGTGAGGTAAGGTCGGATTTTCTTGATGTTATACAGAATGAATCTACAGGACTGTGCAGTTGTTGAGATGTGGTCTGTAAAGGTCAAGCTATCATCAAGAGTCACCCCAAGGTTCCTGGCCATCCTTGTTGTCTTGAGTGTGGTTGAGCCAAGCTGTGCAGTGAGGTTGTGGTTGATTGAGGGATAGCCTGGGATGATGAGAAGCTCAGTTTTTGCTAAGTTGAGCTTAAGGTTGTGTTCCCTCATCCAGTCTGAGATGTCAGACAGGCAAGCTGAGATTTGAACAGAGACAGATGGATCATCAGGCTGAAAGGACAAATAGAGCTGGGTGTCATCAGCATAGCAATGATATGAGAAGCCATGAGACTCAATCACCTGCCCCAGAGATGTAGTATAAATAGAATACTATTATAGTTTTCCACAATCCTAATGATCTGATCACAAAATTTATGTAATAGAATCAGCCAATCAGGGCCGAGTTCCCCAAAAGCATTACAGCACAAACATCATCGTGAAATAATAGCACGGGCATCACTTTGAACAGTCTCTTAACTTTAAAATGCTTTTAGGAAACTCACTCCATAATGTTTTTGTCAATTATTTAATTATTATTATTATATATTTTTTTTAAGTTTAATTTTTATTGAACATTTCTGATGAACAGTTTTGCTAAACATTTCTACTAAACATTTCTAATGAACATTTCTAATAAAAATTTATTTTCTTTTAGTTTAATTATTTAATTAAACTGAATTATAAACACACACGCACACACACACACTTGTTGTCATGTTTTCATATTTAGATATTTAAGAAGTAACCTAATCCCTCATTAATAAGAGAAATAATTTTAGAAGTCTGGTGATGAAAAGCTCAGGAATAGGTTACAGTTGTAAGAGTTAAGGTTTTGTCATTTTCACTTCATTGTGGTTTGAGAAGTTCTGTTCTGTGAATCATGAATGCAACTTTTCAGACCTTTTCACACACTATAATAATAAATAATACAACCTGTTTTTAACACTGCCATTTCATTTTAGTTATACTGTTTAAAATTTCATAAACATGATTCACAGTAATACACAGTGATTTAAGGCTGTAGTGACTGTGCTGATAAAGTTGATGATTCTGTGTGTCCTGAACTGAGAGAGTGAAGAGTGTGTCATTGTCTCTCTGCAGATTGTCTTATTGTGATATCTCAGATGAAGGCTGTGCTGCTCTGACTTCAGCTCTGACATCAAACCCCTCACACCTGAGAGAACTGGATCTGTCTTGGAATAAACTCAGAGACTCAGGAGTGAAGTGTCTCTCTGCTGTACTGGAGAATCCTCACTGTAAACTGGAGACACTGAGGTAAGATCATCTCTCTGAGAGTCACATGACCTGCTCCTCAGTAAAACATATTAAGCATTTGCTACATAATTTTGGACAGTACATGACACACAACAAACACCTTTTTGTGAGCAACATTGTTTTGTGAGAGAGAAAGAGAGAGAATTTGACCTTTAAAATGTTAAAAAAGTGACAGAGAACATAGTACATTTTGGATCAGACCACCCAATGTGTATGCGAGCAAAACACTGGAACATGTGACTGACAGGTGTTTCTTGTTTCCCTTCAAAGGGAACTTCGACATTGCATTTAGCATAACAGTGTGGGAAGCACCTTGCACGTGACCAGTATCTGAAGCTTGTTATCATGCCTCTACTTATAGGCCTGCCATGATCAGGTGACGTGGAAATTAAGCACGTCACATGATATATATATCGCACCTGTGTACCAGGATGTACTAAAAACTGACAGCAGCATATAAAGAGCTGCTTGAAGTGATTTCTAAGGCTGAAGGAGCCTTTTTCTCCCCAGTGAAAGTAAATCTCACACTGCAGAAACTCCCCTTTCTTCCAGAAGTGCATGACAAAATAGCAGGCTTCTGGGGGAAAACCATGCATAAGCCATATTTTTAACCTCATGATGTTGGATTATTTGGCCATTGTGGGGAATGAATGGCATAGCAATTTAGCTATGCTGAAGGTGGAGGAGGCGCTTGCGAGCTACCTCTCTCCATCGACGGCAGGTAATTAGGGGGGCCAGCTTTGCCATACAAACCACCGTGTAAGGCTACCGTGGCATTGGTGGGCAAGTCTATGCAGTAGTACTCTTGCTTGTGGGTCACTGCAGACAATGACAGTGTTGCAGGCCTTACAAGCAGACCGCTGAGTGTTCTCAGGTTTCAGTGTTCTCTGGTCAGCGAGCTATCACAGGGCAACGAAAATTTTATGTTTTTCATCCAGTAGAATGTGTAATAGTTAACATCACTAAAAGACCATCGGGCAGTGTAGAAACTACTGCCAAATGTGTCTCCATGGGTTCTGTCTACTGTACAAAAGGGTAAAGGGTTACCGGGTCCAGTTTATAGCTCATCGCACTCAAACCCCCTCGGCTTCCGAGAGGTGTGCTCACCACAGCAGTCAGCACGACCAGAGCCTGACATTAGCGCAGGAAGTAAGATCCCTTTTTGGACAAAGGGGTCAAAACATCACCGTCCCATTCAGGGATATGTCCTAATGGGACGGTGAGGTTTTTTGTACATTGCTGTGGATACACACAACACATGAGTTTATCACCTGGTCCACCGTACTGGTCAGGTAAGGGGACCACCATTCCCGACGGATTTTTCCGGATGACTTCGGCCTTATTGGCGTGGTCCAAGTCATGGGCTTCTCTGATCAAAAGTGGGAGGTAGCTGACAGGGGCTACACACAATCCGTCCATGCTACGCCACAATCCAGTGCCTGCTTCTGTTTTCGCCCCCCGTCCCAACCACACCCGTATTTCGATAGATCCTGCAGTATTTTGTATCTCCTTTATACGGGCCCCATTATCTTCTTGTGGATGGCGTATCTGGCTCTCCCCATGCTGAGGTAGGGCCATCATCTGCGTAGGCACCACGGCATTCATTTCTCAATGGCCTTAAATTGCACACTTTGTTTCCCCACCTCCAGGTTTCCTTGGATCTAACAATCTGGAAATAAGGTTTATATATTTCAAAATTATTATTTTACACAACAGGCAGTAGTGCAAAAATGAATGTGCCCCGATTTTACTAAAGTAGTTATAATACTCTCAGTCCCACCAGATTCGAAGAAAATTTGTAACAAAAATAAAAACCCTTCAATGCCGAAAACAAAAGATATCTCAATATGTTTCCATCCGACAAGTACACACACTGTTTTAGCAGAGAAGTACTCAAACATTCGTACACCCGGAGGGAGGCCTTCGTCCTCAAAACAAAAAATGTTTTGTCTCCACACACACACACGTGAGCTCACATACACAGGTTATATTCACACTATTCACACACTATTAAACATATTTACATTATTATTACACACACAACACAATTGTGGTTTCAGAGAATAAAGCATCTTCACACCCTGTAAGTATGAAGCTTACAGTCATCTAAATTAAATGCAACATTCAACCAAAACTAATGTTCAAAGCTTATCACTCGCATATATCTCCTTATGTATGGAGCTCATGTTCAGAGCACTTAACGAATATATTTTTCTCTGTCTCCAAACCTAAGTTTCAGAGCTTCCAATTTATCACACATACATGCACGCATACAGCATATTTATAAACACACATATATTTACACATTACACACCGGGCACGCTTCTTGTCAGGTCCTTTCCCTGAGTTGCGTGACCCGGACCTGGGCCCAGGATTTACACCCCTCTCCATCCAGACCTGGATTTTACTATACTACTATACTACTTCATCCAGCGGTATTAGGGGTCCCCTCTCTATCCAGACCTGGATTTTACTACATCCAGCGGTATTAGGGGTGAAGGCCCTAAACTAGCCTATTACCCAAAGACAATTTAAATTAGAAGCAAATACTCACATCCGTAAACCCAATTGAGATAGAAAAAGAAACGATTAGCCGTGAGTGAGGAAAAGCAAGGGTCCAGTTTTTATTTCGGTCCACCACACGAGATCCACACCAATGAGAATTCCCAGAAGTGATCTGATAACTGGAGCTTAAGCTCCAGTATTTATAGCTTATGTACAGAGAATATAACCAATAAATTTCAGAAAGATTAGGATCTCATTACCAATAGGGTTAACAAGAGCTCATCTACATTTACCATGAGGATTAAAAAACCCCCCCAACAGTTACCATTAGAACAGAAAACAATCCACTTGCGATAACCATTATGTTTGTTTAGCAGCCCCTCACGATTACCATTAGGTTTGAAAACCGGAGAGCGAGAAAAGAAAACAATTTGGACCAACGAGAGAGAAAAAGAAAACAATTTGGAGCACAGACCTTGGTCACACAGGTGCAGTGTGACGCATCTATTCGTATAAATAGCTCCTCATGGTTCTTATGGTTCTTTTAAACATCTAAAGCCCCCTGTCTACAGCACGACCCACCCTTCCAGAGAGTCAAGACTCTTTTTTCTTCAGCATTATGAGTAAGTTCCATTTACCTTTTACTCCTATTTGTCTGGTTTATAATTTACTTTCATATATGTTTTATATTTCTATTTTATATATATATATATGGTTATACTACTTGCACATGGTTTACTGTACTCCCTACTTCATAATATTATTAAATTATCCTAATAATATCTCAATACTATTTATTCTTGTAAAGTTCTAATGTTGTGTGTGTGTGCGTTCGGGCCTCAGGAGGGGGTGTTAGAGAGAGAGGGAGAGACATAGAGAGTGTGTGTGTGCTATGTTTTCATGCCTGCCCTAAACGCGCAAGAGTGTGTGTGTGTTATCTATGTGTGTGCGCCTCCCTAACTCTCCTTCTCTGTGACTATTAAACCATAGTGTGTCAATCCCAAAATGTGAATCCTGTTTATCAATATCCACCTAATACCTCTATGTGTGCGTCTAGGTGCCCACCCTTTTTCCCTCTTCCCTCTATTGGAGGGGTGGATTTGGATCTGAACACTCGCTATCAGGTAGCGCATCTCACAGCTGAATCCTCCCTGCGAATGTGTGTGTCGACGCCTCTACACAGACAGACCCCCCGCCTGACCCTCCCTCCAGTTTTCATTTTGAGGATGATGTCGCCTTCTCTGATCTGGGCTCTGACCACTCCTCTTTCTCTCTCTATTCATCTGCCAGCCCCCCTTCCTCTCAGTATTCGTCTTATTACACATATGCTGGTCCTCGTTATCCCCTGTCCTCTGGCCGTACACCATTTTCATCCCCTTGTCTCTCTCCTCAGGATTACGCACCCACCAGTCCTGTTGATTTCCAATAAAAATGACATATCAATCATACTTGTCTCCCTCGTGTTTATTTTATGTATAATCTTAAACACATCACTATCCTATTAACTTTGAGCAAGATAAAGCTAGGTCTGGGCATCCCCTCCAGTCTTTACAAGAGACTGTTGAGCCTTATGGCATCAGCAGCCAATGTCATACCGTTGGGCCTATTGCACATGAGACTGTTTCAGTAGTGGCTGAAAAGCCAGGGAGAGTAATCAGTGTCACGTGGCGATGGCTACGTGCTCTGAGTATTTGGAGGTGGCTGCAATTTCTAGCTTTGGGTCACACTCTAGGGGCGTCCCCTTACTTCAAGATGGTAATGACAGATGAGTCCCTCACGGGCCGGCGTGCAGTCTTAAATGGCTGTCTGCTCACGCTCTTTTGGAGCGGCCCTCATCTGGAATGGCATATAAATCGTCTAGAGATGTGGGCCGTATTCCTAGCACTGAAATTCTTTCTCCCTCAGTTGAGAGGTCACCATGTGCTAGTTGTTTCAGACAACACAGTGGTGGTCTCCTATATTAACCACCAGAGAGGGTTGCATTCACGCCCCCTGTTCAGGCAGGTGCAACTAATCATTCTCTGAGCAGAGGGAAAGTTCTTGTCAGTGAGTGCATTGTACATTCCAGGCAGTCGGAATGTAGGAGCAGACATCCTGTCAAGGCAGGGACTGAGGCCTGGGGGTTGGAGGCTCCATCCACAAGTGGTGGACACCATATGGCAGAGGTTTGGACAAGCGGAAGTGGACGTGTTTGACTCTGAGGAGACAACACACTGCCCATTGTGGCTCGCCATGGTACACACGTGACTGTGGTCACGTCAATATGCTTTTCCCCGATCGCTCTGCTACCACAAGTTCTAGCGAGAATTCGCCAAGACCGTCAACATCTGCTGCTAGTAGCACCTTATTGGCCAGCTTGAATATGGTTCTCTGAGATAATTTCACTGCTCAACGGTAATCCTTGGGAGATTCCCATCCGCAGGGATCTATTATATCAAGCCAGAGGGCTGATTTATCACCCTCAGCCAGAACTATGGAAACTGTGGGTCTGGCCCCTGAGGGGCACCAGCTCATAGATTCTGGTCTCACAACTGAGGTTGTAGAGCCCATGTTAAATGCTAAGAGCACCATCCACAAGAAAATTGTATGAGCTCATCTGGCTGCTTTTTGTCTTGTGGTGTGAGGAACGTCACCTAGACCCAGTGAACTGCGCAATAGCCACAGTCCTGGAGTTCTTAGAAGAACATTTCTCAGAAGGGTTGGCTCCTTCTACAATCAGGGTTACGTGGCCGCTGTTTTGGCCAGCCACGACCCAGTTGATGGAGCCTCTGTGGGGCAATATTATCTAACTTTGAGGTTCATGCATGGTGTCAGACAGCTGAGGCCTATCTGCAGGCCACACATACCTTCCTGGGACCGTTCTGTGGTCATGGAAGGTCTGTTAGGGGCCCCATTTGAGCCCTTAGAGTCAGCCTCTGAGAAGCTTCTGACTCTAAAGGTAGCTCTCCTACTGGCCCTGACATCTCTCAAGCAAGTGGGAGATCTACAAGCTCTCTATGTTGCCCCTTCCTGCTTTGATTTTGCCCCTGAATTAGCCAAGGCCTTCCTGTATCCTAGGCTGGATTATATTTCTAAAGTGCCTACATTGGCTGCCCACCCTGTGGTGTTGCAGGCTTTCTGCCCTCCTCCGTTCCTCACACTGGAACAAGAGAGGATGCACCTGCTGTGTCCAGTAAGGGCTCTCTGTACTTACATCCACCGCTGCAGCACAGCTGATGGTCTGCTTTGGCGGTGACAGTAAAGGTGATGCTGTGTCAAAGCAGCGCATCTCTAGTGATAGTGGAAGCAATCTCTATGGCTTATGAGGCGCCCGGTCTCGCCACCTTAAGAGCTCATTTCACTAGGGCGGTCGCCTCCTCGAAGGCTTTGTCCAAAGGGGTATCCTTACAGGAAGTGTGTGCTGCTGCAGGATGGTCCTCGCCACACACATTCATTCTTTATTACAGCCTGGATATTTATTCCACCCCGGGCTCGAGTGTCTTGCAGTGACCCTTGGGCTTGGGTCTTTTTGAACAGGCCGTACCCTCAGTATGATGGAGTGGGTATTCGAGTTCCCATACTTTTATGCTAAATGCAGTGTCAAAGTTCCCTTTGAAAGGGAATGTTGGGGTGACTCATGTAACCCTGTTCCCTGAGAAGGGAATGAGACGTTGCATAGCTCCATAGGCCTGTGAATTGCGTCCTTGCTTCAGATAATAGAGGCTGGCAGCATGGTTCACAGATGCCATATATATATATCATGTGACGTGCTTAATTTCCAAGTCACCTGATCATGGCAGGCCTATAGGTAGAGGCATGATTTTACACTAGCTTCAGATACCGGTCACACATGCAAGGCGCTTCCCATAGTGTTATACTGTTATGCTAAATGCAACGTCTCGTTCCCTTCTCACGGAACAGGGTTACATGCGTAACCCAGACGATTTGTATTACCCAGCTGTATCTTGTTAGATTGATAGTTTAAACAATAAATATCTCTGAACATCTACTCTTAGCTTTAGCCTTCAATTTCACCTGTGAAGACTGCATTTGTTGTTTAAAAGGATAAGCCATCATGAACATCAGAGAGCTGTCTGTGGGAGAAAAGCAAGCCATTTTGAAGCTGAGAAAAGAGCAAAAATTTTATCAGAGGCATTTCACAAACATTGGGCAGAGCCAGTGCAACAATATGGAATATCCTGAAGAAGAAAGAAACCACTGATGTACTGAGCAACAGACACTGAGTGCGTCGGCCAAGGAAAACAACAACAGCTGATGACAGAAACATTGTGAGAGCTGTGAAGAAAAACCCCAAAATAACAGTCAGTGACATCACCAACAACATCCACAGGGCAGGGTGAAGGTATCACAATCCATCGTTCGAAGAAGACTTCGAGCAGAAATAGGCCATACCACAAAGTTCAAACCACTCATCAGCAGTAATAATCGGAAAGCTAGATTGGAAGTCACAAAGAAATACAGAGGTGATCCATGAATGTTCTGGAACCAAGATTAACCTCCAACAAAGTGATGGAAAGGCCAAAGTGTGGAGAAAGAAAGGATCTGCTCATGATCCAAAACCTACAAGCTCATCCATGAAACATGGTGGAGGTAGTGTCATGGCTCAGGCTTCTAGAACATTGTTACTGATCTTTATTGATGATGGAACTCATGATGGTAGTAGCAGAATGAATTTAGACGTTTACAGGAACATTTTGTTGGCCAATTTACAGAAACATGCATCCAACTTAATGGTGAGGAACTTTATCTTTCAGCATGACAATGATCCAAAACACACTGCCAGCTCAACAAAGGACTTTATCAGAGGGAAACGTGGAAGGTTTTAGACTGGCCAAGTCAATCACCAGACCTTAACCCAACTGAGCAGCATTTTACCTCCTGAAGAGGAGACTGAATGGAGAGAAACCCCCTGAAACCAACAGCAACTGAAAGAGGCTGCAGTGAAAACCTGGAAAAGCATTACCAAAGAAGAAACCAACAGTTTGGTGAAGTCAGTGATTCACAGAGAAGAGATATGTAACCAAATATTAAAATTTATCTATTTTAAATTTATTAATCTTATCTGTTCCTATATTTTTGTTCACCTAAATTTGGGTGTTCTGATACAAAAGGTTCTTTTTTTTTCTTTTTTTTTTGCGGTTACCATCCCCTAAGTTTATGCCTTTGTTAATTTATTCATTTTCATATGATTCATTTACATGTGATTCATTTACATATGATTCATTTCCATGTGATTCATATTCATGCATGTGATTCATTTACATGTAATTAATTTTCATGTGATTAATTTACATATGATTAATTTTCATGTGATTCATTTACATGTAATTAATTTTCATGTGATTCATATTCATGTGATTCATTTACCTTTTCTCCCCTCCCTTCCCTTTCCCAAATATTTCATTGAGAAGAAAAAATAAATAAATAAAATAATATTAATAATAATAAAAATAAATAATAATTACCCCCCCCCCCCCGGCTAATCATGGCTAGTCAATAGCAAAAGGTACAAAAGGTTCTATGTTTAATGTTCTTCAACACATCTAGTTGTAAATACCAGTAAATAAAATCTGAAATCCTACACTCTTAACTCTTATCCATCTTTTGATCTCAAACAAAATGGTGTATAGCACAAACAAATGAATCGGCCTTGCTGTTCCGATAGTTTTGGAGGGAATTGTATTTGTATATTTACATATTTATAAACACCACTATTCAACCCCCCGCTGTAAAACCTTGAACCCTCTGCAGTCTGTTCTTATTTTTAAGTCCATGTAAGCAGAAAGTCCACACTCAGAACACCTTTACAAGTCCATGAAAATAGAAAATCTGGAAATTAAGATCAGATATCCAAGTTGTAGTAGATTGAGTTTATAAGTCCAAGTATTTGTCCAGTGTTTGCTCAGGATGCAGGAGTGTACTGACTCCAGACTGACATGTCCAGTCTCTCAATGTCCATGACACAGAGTTTTCAACACAGTCTCATGTGTGGAAACAGAGAAGACAGGGAAAAGTCCAGAAAAGCAGAAAGAGTGCCAGGTAGATCCTGTCCACAACTAACTTAGAAGAGTGTTTCGTATCACCGATGTCCATTTCCTGAGAGGAAATCTTCTCCTAGGCGACAACACCTTCAGGTTCTCTTTCTTGGTGATGTGTTGTGCTGACTTCACCAACTTGGACTTATCAGGGAAGTAACTCGACAGTGAAAGGTTCCTTTTTCCTTTAGCCTGTTCTAGAACCCAGTTGATCGGTGTGATGGAGTGCATGTCGTCTGGCTGTGTTTCTGACACACCTGAGCAGTCCGAATAACTCTCCTCATCTGAGGAGATCTCACCCTCCTCCATGTGTGTGAGCTGATCTCGGCCGTGTCGCCCCCTGAGCTCCCCGGATGCACAGCTCTGTGTGAACAACTCGACTTTTTATACCCGATGTCCCCACAGTCTAAACATCTCAGTCTAAACATCACAGACTATCCGTCTGTGCAATTTGAAATTCTCAAGTGATTCTTAATTGATGTTATTTATTAGGTATTTATGAGTAACTGAATTTATATTGAAGCATGCTGCATTATGTTTTAATAAATGTATATATATTAGGACACGTCCTTTAATGTGACAGACATGTTTCACTGCTGAGTTTTTACAGTCAAGCATAATCATTCTCATGAAGCTGGAAAGCGCACACACACACACACACACACACACACACATCCTCTTACACAATAAATAGTATTTGTTATTTAATTATTGCTCTCATATAATTAATGACTAAGTTTTTGTATTTCATAGTGATTAAAGTCTGCAGTAACTCTTAAATGAAAAAGTTCCTGCTGAACTGATCTGTGTGTCCTGAACTGAGAGAGTGAAGAGTGTGTCATTGTCTCTCTGCAGGTTGTGTTATTGTGATATCTCAGATGAAGGCTGTGCTGCTCTGACTTCAGCTCTGAGATCAAACCCCTCACACCTGAGAGAACTGGATCTGTCTGTGAATAAACTCAGAGACTTAGGAGTGAAGTGTCTCTCTGCTGTACTGGAGAATCCTCACTGTAAACTGGAGACACTGGGGTAAGATAATCTCTCTGAGAGTCACATGACCTGCTCCTCAGTAAGACACATTCTCTAATAGTGAGACTGAAGCAGAGGTTTTAGGTTCAGCATCAAATATCCTGAGGAGGAAAATCATTTCATTTCAGTCCACATTGATGTTTATTCCTGATCTGATCACAGTATTTATGTATTCAGTGTTTGTAGTAGTATAAGCAGATCAGGGCCGAGTTTCCCAAAAGCATCACAGCACAAACATCATCGTTTAATGGTAGAGCGAGCATCACTTTGAACACTCTCTCTCCCAGTTACAATGATCATAACTTTGCAATGCTTTTAGGAAACTCAACCCTGATTGTTCTTGTATATTTGATTAAATTATATCACGCATACCCCCCTCCACACACACACACACACACACACACACACAGGGCCTCATTTATTATTACGGTATTAAACTTTTATTAAAGTTGTGTGTAAATGTTTGTGTGAGCCAAACTGAACTAAAGATTTCTGACAGAAAGTCTGATTTTCTTTGTACTCGTGTGTTTATGTTGATCTGTAATGTGTGAAGCGCGTTCCCGACACAGCTCATTTGCATGTAGTGACGCCCACACACACTTCTATAAGTCACTCTGGATAAGGGAGTCTGATAAATGCTGTAAACTTAATAAAAATAATCCATTTAAACTCCACAGTATATTCCAGATATAAAAGTGCAGTAATCCATGTAATGATATAAACTGAGAGAGTGAAGAGTGTGTCATTGTCTCTCTGCAGGTTGTATAATTGTGATATCTCAGATGAAGGCTGTGCTGCTCTGACTTCAGCTCTGAGATCAAACCCCTCACACCTGAGAGAACTGGATCTGTCTGGGAATAAACTCAGAGACTCAGGAGTGAAGTATCTCTCTGCTGTACTGGAGAATCCTCACTGTAAACTGAAGACACTGAGGTAAAATCATCTCTCTGAGAGTCACATGACCTGCTCCTCAGTAAAACACAAATAACATTTACACATTTAGCATTTTCTACATAATTTTCGATTGTACATGACATAAAAATAAATGTCTTTTTGTCAGCAACATTTTGTTTTCCATGAAAGAGAGAGACAGACTTTGACTAGTAAGATGTCTATAATGCAACATATTTACATGCGAACCCCCCAAACCTACTGGAACAGCAGGGTCAATTCATTTGTTTTTGCTGTAGACTGAAGACATTTTGGTTTGAGATTAAAAGTTGAATATGAGAAGAGAGTTCTGAATTTCAGTTTTAATTTCCTGGTATTTATATGTACAGTATCTTGCAAAAGTTGGTACACCCCTCACATTTTTGCAAATATATTATTATATCTTTTCACGTGACAACACTGAAGAAGTGACACTTTGGCCCAATTTGGACATTTTCACTTAGGGGTGCACTTACTTTTGTTGCCAGTGGTTTACACATTAATGGCTGTGTGTTGACTTATTTTGAGGGGACAGCAAATTTTCACTGTTACACAAGCTGTACACTCACTACTTTACATTGTAGCAAAGTGTCATTTCTTCAGTGTCGTCACATGAAAAGATATAATCAAATATTTACAAAAATGGGAGGGGTGTACTTACTTTTGTGTGATACTGTAGATGTGTTAAATGACAGAGAACATAGCACATTTTGTGTCAGACCTCCAATTTGTAGCCGAGCAAAACACTGGAACATGTGACTGACAGGTGTTTCTTGTTACCCAGGTGTGTTCTGTTAGATTGAGAGTTTAAACAATAAATAGTTCTGAACATCTACTCGTGGTTTTATACTTCAGTTTAATCTGTGAAGACTGCATTTGTTGTTAAAATGGAAAAGACATCGTGAAGACCCAAAAACAACAGTCAGTGACATCACCAACAATCTCCACAGGTCAGGGTGAAGGTCTCTCTATCCACCATTTGAAGAAGACTTAGAGCAGAAATATAGAGGCCATGCCACAAGATTCAAACCCCTCATCAGCAGTAAGAATAAAAAAGTTAGAACAGAATTTACAAATAAATACAGAGATAATCCACAAAAGTTCTGGAACCAAGATTAAACTCCAACAAAGTGATGGAAAGGCCAAAGTTTGGAGAAGGAAAAGATCTGCTCATGATTTGCTCAAGTTCATCTGTGAAACATGGTGGAGGTAGTGTCATGGCTTGGACTTGCATGGCTGCCTCTGCAACATTCTCACTGATCTTTATTGATGATGGAACTCATGATGGTAGCAGCAGAATGAATTCAGAAGTTTACAGGAACACTTTGTCTGCCAATATACAGAAAAACGCATCCAAATTAATGGTGATGAACTTCATCATGCAGCAAGACAATGATCCAAAACACACTGTCAGCTCAACACAGGACTTTATCAGAGGGGAAAAGTGGAAGGTTTTAGACTGGCCAAGTCAATCACCAGACCTTAACCCAACTGATCCGCATTTCACCTCCTGAAGAGGAGACTGAAGGAAAGAAACCCCCTAAAACAAACAACAACTGAAAGAGGCTGCAGTGAAAACCTGGAAAAGCATTACAAAAGAAGAAACCAACAGTTTGGTGATGTCAGTGAGTCACAGGCAAGATATATGTAACCAAATATTGTGTTATTTATTTTAATTTACTTAAAGCTTTGTCTGTTCCAATACTTTTGCTCACCTAAATTTGGGTGTTCTGATACAAACATTCCATGTTTATGTTCTTCAACACATCTAGATGTAAATGCCAGTAAATAAAAACTGAAATCCTAAACTCTCGTCCCATATCCATCTTTTGATCTCAATCCAAAATGGTGTATAGCACAAACAAATGAAGTGGCCTTGCTGTTCCGATAGTTTTGGAGGGGACTGTATTTGTATATTTACATATTTATATAAAAACCACTATTCAACCCCCCGCTGTAAAACCTTGAACCCTCTGCAGTCTGTTCTCATTTTTAAGTCCATGTAAGTAGAAAGTCCACACTCAGAACACCTTTACAAGTCCATGAAAATAGAAAATCTGGAAATTAAGATCAGATATCCAAGTTGTAGTAGATTGAGTTTATAAGTCCAAGTATTTGTCCAGTGTTTGCTCAGGATGCAGGAGTGTACTGACTCCAGACTGACATGTCCAGTCTCTCAATGTCCTTGACACAGAATTTTCAGTACAGTCTCATGAGTGGAAACAGAAGACACTGACTACGTTTACATGGACAGTAATAATCTAATTATTGACCTTATTCTTAATAAGACAATGTTCTGATTAAGGTGTTTACATGAGTCGCTTTTAGAATATTCCTTTCATGTTCCAGTTTTACATGAAGATCAATTAATGGCACGTTATTACGTCACCGCGCCACACCGTCCAACGTCCCTCCAGAAATTCATGTATCAACATACAGTTTGTCTTCATTATGGTACCATATACAGTTTTGGGTGCTTCATGTTTAATTTTATGAAAACTTCAAGTGCAGTTAATGATTTGTCACGCTATACATGCTAATATACGACTGCTTGAAGCCATTGTCTCATGTGTGGAAACAGACAATACAGGGAAAAATCCAGAAAAGCAGAAAGAGTGCCAGATAGATCCTGTCCACAAGTAACTTAGAAGAGTATTTAGTGCCGCTGATGTCCATTTCCTTAGTGGAAATCTTCTCCTAGGTGACTGCACCTTCAGGTTCTCTTTCTTGGTGATGTGTTGTGCTGACATCACCAACTTGGACTTATCAGGGAAGTAACTCGACAGTGAAACGTTCCTTTTTCGTTTAGTCTGTTCTAGAACCCAGTTGATCTGTGTGATGGAGTACATGTCATCTGGCTGTGTTTCTGACACACGTGAGCAGTCAGAGTAACTCTCCTCATCTGAGGAGATCTCACCCTCCTCCATGTGTGTGAGCTGTTCTCCTGTAGCTCCAGTACTGCACTCTGGCCTTTCACTCAGTGCTGTTTTGGGGAATTATTGGCAATTTCTTAATGGTTTTCAAATCAATTCAGTTCTAGTTGTATAGTTTGTTTAACAATAGATATTATCACAAATCAGCTTTACAGAAATAAATAAATTTGAGATATAGATTTTAAATGTATAAATTTATCCCTACTGAGCAAACCAGATGGGATGGTGGTGAGGAAAATCTCACTGAGACGATATGAGGAAGGAAACTTGACAGGAACCAGACTCAAAAGAAACACATCCTCATCTGGGTGCAGTGGATAGTGTGATTATAAAGAAATACTACATGGTGAAACAGTGCAATTGTGTTACTAGGAAGTTTATTACAGTTTTCAGAATAAGTCTTTTTTGTTGATCTTACCCACTGCTCACTGAAGAAGACTCGAGTGCAAACGTTTTCATATTACTCTTACACAGACACACAAACACAATATTTTTTTTATAACAAAAGGTTGTTATTTAGTTACTGCTCTCATATCATTCATGATTAAGTTTCTGTATTTCATAGTGATTAAAGACTGCAGTGACTCTTTGATGAAAAAGTTCCTGCTGAACTGATCTGTGTGTCCTGAACTGAGAGAGTGAAGAGTGTGTCATTGTCCCTCTGCAGGTTGTGTGATTGTGATATCTCAGATGAAGGCTGTGCTGCTATGACTTCAGCTCTGAGATCAAACCCCTCACACCTGAGAGAACTGGATCTGTCTGGGAATAAACTCAGAGACTCAGGAGTGAAGTGTCTCTCTGCTGTACTGGAGATACCTCACTGTAAACTGGAGACACTGAGGTAAGATCATCTCTCTGAGAGTCACATGACCTGCTCCTCAGTAAGACACATTCTCTAATAGTGAGACTGAAGCAGAGGTTTAAGGTTCAGCATCAAATATCCTGAGGAGGAAAATCATTTCATTTCAGTCCACATTGATGTTTTTTCCTGATCTGATCACAGTATTTATGTATTCAGTGTTTGTAGTAGTATAAGCAAACATCATCGTGTAATGGTAGAGCGAGCATCACTTTGAACACTCTCTCTCCCAGTTACAATGATCTTAACTTTGCAATGCTTTTAGGAAACTCAGTCCTGATTGTGTCTCTATATTTGATTAAACTGAATATTTCTCACTCACACACACACACACACACACACACACACACACACACACACACATATATATTGTGCCTCGTTTATCAATATTTTAGTAAAGTTGTGTGTAAATGTTTGTGTAAATCGAACTGAACTAAAGATTTCTGACAGAAAGGCTGATTTTCTTCGTACTTGTGTGTTTATGTTGATCTCCTGTAATGTGTGAAGCGCGTTCCCGACACAGCTCATTTGCATGTAGTGACGCCCACACACACTTCTATAAGTCACTCTGGATAAGGGAGTCTGCTAAATGCTGTAAACTTAATAAAAAATAATCCATTTAAACTCCACAGAATATTCCAGATATAAAAGTGCAGTAATCCATGTAATGATATAAACTGAGAGAGTGAAGAGTGTGTCATTGTCTCTCTGCAGGTTGTGTTATTGTGATATCTCAGATGAAGGCTGTGCTGCTCTGACTTCAGCTCTGAGATCAAACCCCTCACACCTGAGACAACTGGACCTGACTTGGAATAAACTCAGCGACCCAGAAATGAAGCAGCTCTTCAGTCTTAAACTACAGGATTTGAGGTGATTTACAAGTATTTCAGATAAACATGTACAGAAATAAAATATATAAATATTTAGACTCATTAACATTGTTTGATGTGTTTTGTTTAGTGAAGAAAAAGTTTAAGTAACCTGGTCCTGTTTTTATAAAGAGCTATTGATTATAAACAGGTTCATATTCAGTGAGTTACTGGGTATTGTTTTAAACTTTGCATTTAAACTTTACTTTGATGTTTAATGTTCAACCTTGTTAAACACCACAAACTTCATTTGATATTAGTGTGAGCAAACTTATTAAACTTATTTTGGTTTAATTTCAGGTTATAAAGAATTTTCATCTGATGCAGATTCCAGAGAAGATATTTTTAATGAAATGTGACTCGACTCACAGCGGCATTTCCTGAACGTTTTTCTCTCACACTGAGAAATAATCTGAATTAAATGTAACACATTTCCACAAAGTGTAAGCGCAGACAGTGTGTCTAAGATCTAAAGAACCTGTGCTTGCTTGGTGTGATTCTTCATCATCATCGGACTTTACAGAGTGGTGTTGCAGCACTACTATCAGGAATAAACACTTACTGAAGATCAATTCTTTATTTTTATTATTACACAATTCCACTGTTATACCCTACAGAATCCAGACATCATGGCAGAACTCAGGTTCTGGTTAAGGTTCTAGTTGCTCTGGTCTACACTCCAGCCCTTGTCTTCCACCACCCCACCACTCTATCACATCATCTGGTTGGAAGACTCTAAAATCACCATGGCTGAAGCCGTGACTCCTCAACATGCTATTGCTGCTCTGTTCTCTTTCCTGAAAACGCTGCTTTGTTTTGTTTTTGTAACATTCTTTCACTTTTTGTGTCAAATCTTCAAATAGATTTTGAATCTTCATGTGTTAGGTGTCAGTCATTACTCAAAGCTCTAAAATATTTTCCTTACATCAGTAAAATGGTCTGAACTTACAGTCTCTTGCGAAAGTATTCGGCTGCCTTGAACTTTTCAACCTTTTGCCACATTTCAGGCTTCAAACATAAAGATATAAAATTTAAATTTTTTTGTGAAGAATCACCAACAAGTGGGACACAATTGTGAAGTGGAACGAAATCTATTGGATATTTTAAACTTTTTTAGCAAATAAAAAACTGAAAAGTGGTGCGTGCACAATTATTCGGCCTCTTTACTTTCAGTACAGCAAACTCACTCCAGAAGTTCAGCGAGGATCTCTGAATGATCCAATGTTGTCCTAAATGACTGATGGTGATAAATAGAATCCACCTGTGTGTAATTAAGTCTCTGTATAAATGCACCTGGTCTGTGATAGTCTCAGGGTTCTGTTGAAAGCGCAGAGAGCATCATGAAGACCAAGGAACACACCAGGCAGGTCCGTAATACTGTTGTGGAGAAGTTTAAAGCCGGATTTGGATACAAAAAGATTTCCCAAGCTTTAAACATCCCAAGGAGCACTGTGCAAGCGATCATTTTGAAATGGAAGGAGTATCAGACCACTGCAAATCTACCAAGACCTGGACGTCCCTCTAAACTTTCAGCTCAGACAAGGAGAAGACTGATCAGAGATGCAGCCAAGAGGCCCATGATCACTCTGGATGAACTGCAGAGAACTACAGCTGAGGTGGGAGAGTCTGTCCATAGGACAACAATCAGTCGTCACTACAACACTACACGTCGCCTTTATGGAAGAGTGGCAAGAAGAAAGCCATTTCTCAAAGATATCCATAAAAAGGCTTGTGGCAAACTTTAGATGAGACTTTTTATGGATATCTTTGAGAAATGGCTTTCTTCTTGCCACACGTTTTGTATGAAAGTTAATTAGCTTTTGTTGTGTTGGCGCTCGCAGACACTCGTTTTTTTTCTTTCGTGACGTTACCGCTAAGTGTGTAAAAGCCACGCCCCCAGAATTTATGTGCGACTAGATTAACGGTGATTTCAGGAAGAGGGGCGGGATTAATCACAGTCAAACTTTCTCTATCAGAGTCCACATGAGACAGTCGATATCCTTCTACATTTCTAAAGTTCTCTCATAAAAACTTTGGGAGAAATATTGTAGGAACACCAGGTCGGAAGTGAATAGTTAACTGATCTTAATCCATGAATAACTTTCAAAAATGTGAAAGCTCCAATTAGTTGTACACAATGCTGGGAAGTTTGATTCAATTTACTGAGCTGAATCTTTTGAACTGAATCGAATATCCGGTTGGAGTCCCTGTGAATCTCTGCTTGGAGTAGCATTCAAAATTCCTTGAAATGACGTTTAAATGACTGTAACATACCTGTCACCCGTGCGTAATGGTTCCTGTGTCTTGTAAACACAGCCAGGACACTGCGCTTCATATCATCTTCAGATCCAATCTCTCGATTTTATCTATCTCTAACTGAACTTCAACTGATATTAATTTTAAAAAATATTATGTAATTATATTTGGACTCGAGTCCAAAACTGGTTGTGGTAATTGTGATCCTAAAGCTATCATAGCAACTGTAGTCCTACGTCATCATAGCATAACTGTTCATATGAATTGAGGTCCAAAGACATTTTCATGGGTTTTAAGTGGTACAATCCTCAGTCATCTCAATGATCTTCAGACTGTCCGTGTGGACCATCCTCAGCAGACATATTGTGATACTTCATTTTGTCCATATTTCCCAGGCCTAGCATTATATCTTATTACAACAGTAATCATATTCTTTGATTCTGTACTATAAAATTTGTTTTCAAGTCTTAACACTTCATTTGTCCTCGAGTTGTCAAATTGTCATATCACAATTTCCTGCATATAAACAGTGTCTGTCACCCATTAGTGATTAACAATTCACTCCAAACGTCACCCAGATCTAATATCTATTAATAGTGGTACAAGAAAAGCCTGCTATTATTTAAATGTTCCTTGGCATTTCATCCTTCATGTTTTTTCCCTTGTTAACCTTTACAACAACAATGAGGATGATCGAATAAACACACGATGATGACATGATTAATGCTTCCGACAGCGAAGATGAAAATGATGAAGTGGACAATTAAAACTTCTCCACAACAAGCCTGTTGTGTAGACATTTGAGAGGTAAATATACAGTTACACAGCTGTAGCCCCTTTGGCGTTCTTATGTCTTTCCATCCAACTTCTTACTCCACGGCAACAAATTTGTTTGTTTTATTTTGCTATTTGTATACTGATTTCTGTCGTTTCTTTTCCCTGAGATACAGAACATGTGTACTGTAATTAGCTGGTGTGAGATTACAGAATAATGGAGTCCTGGCATGTTGTAAACTGATCACCAGAGAAGAACATTATTAATCTCTTAACATCATTATTAGCAGGAAGCAAGGCAGAGTTTATTTCACACTTCTGTTCTTCATGAGACTTTCTGTGATGAAAAATCAGTGCAATATGATATCATATTCGGTATATTCAATAATATTTCAGCTGCTTCTACATTCCTCAGCTTCAGGTGTTGATTCATTGTAGTCGTGTGTACAGGAAGTGATGTCATGCTCAGTGATGTGAGCTTACATTTTGGACCCAAGACACATTCTCATGTAGAATCAGATAATGCGTGTGTTTTTGTACTGAAATAAGGAACCAGTGCTGGAAACATTCTGTATTTTTTTTCAGTGTCCGTATTCACATTTTAGTCCCACACTTTATATGAATCGATCGTTTTGTCCACGTCACAATGAATCATTTTCACTCAAACTTGTTCAATAACATTTTTGAACACCCAGTGATACAAGAAATATGAAGAATACAAAGAATTTCAAGTAAAATACTTGCCATATGCAACTCTGTTAATCATTTATGTTTACATTATTCTTCTGTTATCATATTGAATCATATTAGCTCATACTCGAATTTATCAGAGGGAGAAATTCAACAAACACACAAACCGTTCGTTGTTATGCTTTTATTTGTACACAGAACAGTGAGACTATCTATGGAGTGTGTGGTAGCTGCTTCATCCGACGGAGCTTCTTCCACATGCTTTTGAATGCTATATTTTTACTAACCACCAGACGGCGCTGTTTTGATAACTGTCGAAGCTTTGAATCTTTTCCCGGAACAGTCAGGGGAAAACCTTAGTGCTTTATAACGCTTAATTTCCCATCGCTACTATATATACAACCACTCAGAACACACTGCATTTACTAATTTGTGAATTTAGAACTGATCACCTCAAGCATACCAATATTGGCGGGGGAGAGGGAAAAAAAAAAAAAAACACATCCTGCCTCGTCAGTATCTAGCAGTGGCCTGAAGCTGACCCTAACACCTGCATTGTAGTTCCCATCAAAAATAGTGTTGTAAAACCTACACAATTTTCCAATGTATTTTTAAGTTAAACACCAAGGTTTTGAGAAGTTCATAAGAGACACGCAGAAGCAGAATAAAATAAATAAATACATATAATTGGTTTTGTGAACCAGTTACACAAGCACCTTGTACAAACCCTGATTTCAGCATTTACACACAGCGGGTAGCATAACGTTAGACCGCTTACTAGCAAACACGGCTAATTTTAGTATTTACACACAGCGGGTAGCTAAACGTTAGGTCACTTTGTAGCGAACAGGAACTCTTTAAAGATTAATTTAAAGAATGTAGGTTAAATGAAGTGTCACTAACCTTTGTGTATTCTACAAAAGCAGTGAGGTGTTATTTTAAGGAAAAAAAAGTATAAATTTCCGCACATACAACATTACTTACGGTAAATGGGGGTTCAGAATATGGGGGATGTGCTGGGCAATATGGTTTCCTTTATGATTTTGAGATTTGTCAAGGGGCAGAAAATCCAAACAAATATAAATCTGATGATGGTGTTAGTGTAGATATTGTCCTAAAAATGACCACAACTCTTTTGCAGATAACAGATAAAATCTACTACACTGGGACAGTGAGAATGAACAGGATAAAAGATTGCATCATGATCTATGAAGCCTATAGATCAGCACAGTTCCTGAAATGGGTGTTTTTATCAGTGGCAGTGGGAACACGTTTGTGTGTGTATGATACAATAAACAACTGGCATTTGTGATGACAGTACTATGTGTTGTGAACTGAACCGAATTTGACCACACAAACCCCTTGTCCACACAGGTTTACCCAGAAAATTGGCAGTAGCAAGTCCAGAAATTGAACAGTGGATACATTTATTCACTTAAACTAGTTTTTATCATCTGTTATCATGATATCATACACTCCCAGTCCCTACATGTGTTTAGAAACCATAATGGCGTCCCTTATCTGCTGCCATTTTTCTTTCACTGCCAGTCTGAACTTCACTTTTACTTTTGTGATAATTAGTGAGGTATTTATTTCAATACGTTTGTTTAAAAAGTATTAATTGGATTAAAACAGATTTAATTCTAAAATGTCTTTAAACTAAACATCAAGATGATTAAAATGAAAATAATAAATGTGATAAATTCAGAGATGATTGATTTGATTGAGTACTGTTTTTATTTACATTTTTGTTTATTATGTCCACATTTCATCATGGTCATTCAGTTTCCCCCCTTTTCACCACCAGGAGCAGTGATTAACACCTGGATATTCTCTTATGTGCATATGCCGAGACCTTAATCACAAAGTCATATGACTTCAATGATGTAGTATTTACTGTAATTTAAATTTAAACAGCAGTACGTTCTAAGAACACTTTTCTAACACTGTGGATATTCATAACTTTTCTGTTTCAGCTTTCCCTGAGAACTGCTACTTAAAATAGCCACTTCTAAAATAGATTGTTAGCTTCATTTCACTGTGTCTGAGATAGCCAAGTTGTTGTTTGCTATTTTTCCAGTGGCTTGCTCCATCTCATGTTCTGAGCTATTAGGACTACAAGGCTGGAGTCTTTGCTTCGCTCTTGTCCCCTCCTGCCCAATAACATCTATTGACCCACCCAGTCAGCTATACTAGTGCTAACAGTTTGGAGTGGTGCACCACTTCATTTTCCTTCACAGAACTTGAACCAACACAGCTATTAGGACAGAAGGTACTTCTTCCATTACCTAACAGTGGCCTAGACACCAATACAAACCCCTCCTGATAGCCCGAGGTCAAAAGCAGCATGTCACTGCTGGGCTATGAATATTTTTTAACAAAAAAAACCAAAGCGACAGCAGAGCCACACTTGTCATAGTTGGCTGTTTGTAGAAACTTATGTAAGAGTTCAGCATCTAACAGCTCACAGACACCACTGGCAAAATGCAAAATTAGAAGCAGCCAAAGCATGAGCTCCATGGTGAGATTCTTGGCTAATATGTCAGGGCTAGCGGTCCTAGAAAGGAGAGCTAGGCTTCAGAATTGCATAGCCAACAGAGTAATAGATGGGCCAAGTATTCCTACTAGATCTGAGTCAATGCTCCTGTGGCCCAAAGGCCCATAGGCCACCCCTGGTAGTTATCTGTGGTTCATAAATCTACAGGCTCCTCTGATTTCTGTGAAAATAAAATACAGATTTAATGTAGTAATATTTGAGTTTAAATATCCATGTATGAAATGGCCAGAGTTACTGTAAACTTTTGACAACTTAAACACAATGTACTATAGCAGTCATGAATTAGTGAGAGGAAAAACATTTGGTAACTCATCACACTGCATTACAGGTTCGGTCATCTTAATGTTAACATCTACAATCATCTTAATTTTAACATCTAAAAACACATTTGTTCGTGTACTGTACATACAGCCTGTGGCGTAACCCATCATGCAGCACAAACCTCACAAGTCCTCACATTTCCATTTCTATATCTCTAAATTAAGGATTTTTACACTAACCATTGTTATCTCTTCACACTTTCTGTGTGTCTCAGAGAGCTCTTCCTCCAAACTTTAAATGGCAGTATTACAGCATTTATTGCTTAATAAGAGGAGAAGCTTACCATTAGTAATTCATCACACTGTTTAATGCCTCTTCGTACTGTGACTTCAGGATGTTGTAAGCCTCCCGTTCTCATCACGATCCTAAAACACAGCCATTAGAAAATACAAATGTTTACATAATGTTATGTTTACTTGTTAAAAATGTGTACTTAACAAATGCTGTGTAACGGTGTAACAATCCACAAAACTGACACACATTATTTTAGGACAAAAACACAGTATTTTATGACGAATATACTTTATTATACAATCATAGATAGATAGATGTCATAGATAACAGTACTGACCAATAATAATAACTTATCAGTAACTCGTCACGCAGCACAAACACTATTTTTAAATAAACGGCTTAATGTAAGGATTTTCTCACTTACTGGCTTTATCATATCACACGATATCTCTACTTTATCCAGAAGTTTCTCCAGCTTCTGCACTGCACCTTCCATTTTGTGCACATGGTACTTCAAGTCTGACTTCTCACTCTCCAGCTGAGTGTTGGACTCCATCACCTGCTCGTATTTTGCCACAGCTTCAGACAAAGTGTCCTGGAAGTTCAACAATCAAAGCCTGTTTGCTTTATTTAGTTTTCCACACACACTGAAACACTTCTGAGGACTCGACTCATCACTCATCAGAACAGATTTAAAATGTTTTGATAAAGTTTCCTTCAGCGATCATACTGAGACTTCAGGATACTGTGAGCCTCCCGCTATTGCTCACACTCCTAAAACACAGTCATGAAGCAGAAGAGGTTTAAACTTTACTGCTTAATGTTCACATCTACAACGAGGCTCTTTAGTTCCACTTTTTGAAAATGTTTATTAAACAGTTGCTGTGATCTAGTTAAGCCTGAAATACTGATTGTATTATTATTATGCTATGATTTTTCAATCAGTTCCACATCGGTCAGAAGTGACACTAAATACAGTTTAGCATTACAGTTTAGCCATAGCATTATGACTAACCTGCTACAGCAAAATGGGAGACAATTTTTTTTCTCTATGATTTAAAAAGCACTTATTTTATTATACGTACCCCCTAGTTTGTTAATAGGGCTGGTCAGTCTGTAGAGCAACATCATGCAGCATTAAAACGAAGCGTCTTCACACACAGTTCACAATAGCAGTCCTGGTTTGAAGCTTGAACATTCACTTCTAAATGTCCCTTTGTAATGCCCCAGAGGTACTACATTTACTTTTCTGACCTACAGCTGACACACAAGTGTTCTACAGCTGTCATGACTTAGTGAGAAGGAAAACTTACATTTAGTAGCTGGTTGTAGGCGTTCCATCAGCTCATTGTACTGCAACTTCAGGGTGAAGTGAGCTACATGCTCTGTCTCATAATCCTAAAATACAATGGAGCAGAAGTGGTTCAAACTTCAGTCCTGAAAGGGTTGCTTCACTTAATTTAACTTCAAATACTGTGAATTTCGGTCAAGTAGAAACTGAGGGCTTGGAATCGAGACTGGTCGTCGTGTGAGGGCATCCGGATCTGTGTGTACTTTAGAAAAGTCTCACGCGGGTCCATATTTGATGCACATCCACGCAATACATTTCACACACTGCTCCATCAGTTAAGGTGGTTTTGCTTTATTCGACACTGGATTAAATTTTTATTTATTTTTATGAACAGTGATTTCATTTCCTCACCTCCCACTTTGTCTGGGTGAACACTGATGTGTAGAATTCATGGGCGTCTGTCTTCCAAAAACAACGGCTCAAATATGGAGTTAAAAATTGGAAGGATTGCTCGTTAAGCAGCACTCAGACTAGATTTTCTCTTATTGGTTTCATAAAAAGTAAAGTTTACCTTTAGAACAGTTTCATTCAACAATTCCAACTTAAACGTAGATCCCTCAACTCCTGAGTTTTTCTTTCCGTCTTCTAAAACAAAGCCATGGAGCAAAACTGGATCAAACGTTTGTGTTTAATGTTAACATCTGCATTGCACCACTTCAATACACATATTCAATAAAAAATTATCGAATAAAACAAAATAATCTTAAACTAGAAATACAATTTAAATTTGATCAAGTACATATAGTCTGTGGTGTAACTCATCATGCAGCACAAAGAAACAGCTTAATGAAAGGATTTTCTCACTTACCGTCGTTGCCTCATTACACCTTGTCTGGGTCTGAGAGAGCTGTTCCACCAAATCATTCACTGTTTCTTGCAGCGTGTTCATGTCATCCACCAGGTCATAGTTCACATTCTCCAGTTCAGTAATGGACTCCAATGACTCCGCATATCTTTCCTCAGCTTGATCCAAAGAGACATAAGTGTTCAACAAGCAAAGCTTATTGTCTTTATTCACTTCTACATACACATTCAGACACTTCTGAAGACTCGACTCATCATTTGTTAGAACAGCCTGAAATGATTTGGGGACAAATACCAATAACAGATTTAATGAAAGCTTACCTTCATTGAACTGATTTTCTGCTTTAAATCTTTCACCTGCTCTTCAGCCTTGGACTTCTCAAACGTGAGAATGCCCTGCCCTATGCCAAGCTCCTAAAACACAACCATGGAGCTAAAGATGTTCAAGCTTTGTGTTTAATGTTCACATCTACAATCCACCACTTCTATTCAATAAAATATATATTTTTAAGAGCTAATACAACTGTTATTTTAATCAAGTGCGTTACGCCTGTGGTGTAACTCAACATGCAGCATGAACATCATAATATTTCTAAAGGAACTGGTTAATGTAAGGATTTTCTCACTTACCCATCATTATCTCATCATTCCTCCTGCATGTCAGAACTGTTCCTCCGCTGTGGGCAGAACTGTTCCTCCTGCGTCTCGCATGTCAGAACTGTTCCTCCTGCATGTCAGAACTGTTCCTCCTGTGTATCAGAACTGTTCTCCTGCGTTCGCGTGTCAGAACTGTTCCTCCTACGTGTCAGAACTGTTCCTCCAACTGCTTCATTGAGCCATGCAGTGTGTTGACCTGTGACATCAAGTCCAACTTCTCAATCTCCAGCTCAGCTGCTTTGCCCATCGCCCGCTTGTATTTCTCCTCAGCTTCAGTCAGAGTCACCTGAAGTTCACAAACCAACGTTTGTTGGTCGCTTTACTACGCACACACACACATTCAGACACAGTGAACGTTGCCACAGTGTGAATAAACACGGACTGAACACAAACACACACACACAACACACACACACACACCACACACTATATGGGCCTAACGGGTGGAGAAGATCAAACGCAGCATTAAAAAAATATTCTAAATTATCCATGTCCGAAATGCTCAGAGGTACTATATTTATTTTTCTGGCCCACAACTAACACACGGTTTACTGCAAGTCTTGACTTACCTTTACTAACCCCTCCGTAGTGTGTTAAAGTTTGTTTAATCTCTGTGTTGAGAGTTCAGGGCTCTGTGAGCCTGACACTCCTCCTCATAGTCCTAAAACACAGCCATGGAGCAGAAGAGGTTTAAATTAATAAATGTTCAAAACTTCAAACATGTAACACTGTCTGGCCAAAGCTTGTTTTATCTGTCTTGTAAAGTTTTTTAAATCACATCCAGGAGACGCTGGTACCAATGAGCTAGCAGGGCTTTCAAAGATTTTAAGAATTCAGTATGAGGTTTCATTTGTGTCACCCACATCAGGTGTAAAGAGTGTTACACACTTGAAACACTTAAAAAATAAGAAATTAATAGGCATTGCTCAACCCTAATAGTTTCACTGTTAAACTATTGATAGAAATTTGATCCTCATATCTAATACCAGGTCCAGCAGTCACTGCTCATGCCCCTCAGGCTCCAAACACAAGTGAGTGTGCAGATCTTTTCTTTTCTCAATATTTGCCATATTGATTGTTACTCATATTATTTAAAAAGTACTCTTTAATGTGAGGCTTTTCTCTCTCACCTTGGGTTTTCTCTCACACTCTCTGTGTTCCTCACAGAGCAGTTCCTCCAGCTCCCTCACTCTGTCCTCCAGGTTGGAACTCTCACTGTCCACCGGAGCACTGGACACCTAAACCTTCTGCTTCTTCTCCTCAGCGTCGATCAGAGACTCCTGAAAGTGCACCATCCAAATGGTATAAGCTATACAGGAGAGCCCATAGAATCTATTTACTAACCCTAACAGCTTACTAGTTTATACAACTGATAAAACCCACTTAAATATACATTTTAAATGTGAATTATGACCAATATTTTATTAAATACTGGACACTGTGAGTGATAATGAGTCTCATTATGTACTGCATCTAAACCCTAATCCAGAACAATGGCTACCAGCTGAGCTAATGTAGCTACCTATGTAATACCTAGCACCTGCTGGAGTCACCAAAGTGTCCATAACGGAGTGATTTCCTCATGAGTCATGAGATGTAGAAGTGCAGATGGAAGTGATTGTTGTTTGGTGAGTACCTGAGGGACAGCGCTGTCAGTCTTTGTGACACTGACTCCATCCACCTCAGACATCAAGCCTGGATCCAGCAAAGAATCATCTACTGCAGGGAGCTGGGTCTGTACTGGGCCTAAATACAAACCAGTAGAAAAACATCACATCACCCTGCAGTCAGCACAGTCTCTATTACACACACTCATTACTTCTGCTACACTTTTCATTTCACACCATCACAAGTTTCTAGCCCTGATCCTGCTGGAGCTCTTTTTTTTTTTTTTTACACAGAAAATCAAACTTTGGTTAAATACACTCTGATCATGAAGGACTGAAGTACTAAAGTGAAATATGGTTTATATAAAAACAGAGAGAGAGAGAGAGAGAGAGAGAGAGAGAGAGAGAGAGACCAGAGGAAAATTTTATTGCTCAATGGTTACTCTTCAACAGCTCAGGAGACAAAATTGTGATTCTCATTTCAGCCTCATTTTAGTTTCAATTTTGTCTGACCTCTTTCTCATATGATGCGCCTAAAATTCACTAGGAGAAATAGGTGAGACAAGCAATTAACAGCGAAGTCATAGTTGTGAGTCGAGGGTGATACCTTGCTCAGTCTCATTGATGGCTCATTTCTTGTAATTAGAGAAGAAAAAGAGCAGCCTGGAGCTACTATGGAGTAATGTATGAGGCATGCATTTGACACATACACACACAAATATATATAATTTTCTTCCCCATTACTATATATACACACTTCTCCTCAAGTAAGGACAATTTCACAAATGCTGAAACAAATGAACTCTTTATAAAATGGCAATGGCCAAGTTACCCTACACAACAACACAGAGCAATGCCCTGCATATTAATGATTCTCACCCATAAATGACAGGGCTATAACCTTGCCAAAACATTTTGACAATAGAGATCTCTTCAGATTGCATTTAAGGTACAATAACAGGTACTGGGCTACTGAACAAGCTAGTCCCGGTCTATCTCATCTCGTAATATCACTGGAACGTGGTGAGGGAACAACGGCACAGTCCAGCCACACTCACTGGCCTGTGACAATAGATGATTGATGGGAGATCCACTACCAGTTGGACGGTATTTGGACAATTTCACCTTCACTTGAATGAGACAATGTGTCCAAACTTTGTAAAGGTAGTGTACAGACTGGTAAATTGAGAGCTGAAGAACTGAGATAAAAATGTTACAAATATGCTTGAGTTTTTTGCGGTATGCTACACCCCATGGTTTTGAGTGTGATAGGAGGCCCAAGCTTGTTCAAATTAATACAAAAAAAAAAACCAAAACAATTACAATGTAGTATTTTGGTTAGCTGTGTAATAACAGGTTAAAACTTGTAAGACAGCAAGAACTTGCTCACACCCATCATTTATAGTTCAGATTTTATATAATGATGCATCTTCTCACTATGACTATGTATTTAGAACAGTGTTCACCACAGTTGTACAACATACAAAATATTCCCAATTTGAGGTCCTCATGCAACATTTGTATGTGAGGATTTTTTTCAACAAATGTCCATCCATCTGGTGTGAAACATTCAAGAATTTAGAGTCTTTGTGGCCTTTAATGCGTCATTTTTTTTTTTTATCAAGGGGTTTTTTTTGACCTTAGTTTTCTCAACTGGTGTCCATCTATCCATCCATCCATCCAGTGTGCACAGCGCATGATGTAGGCTGCAAGAATGAAAAGCAACAAATTATAGATGAATCCTCCTTACATAGAGTAACAGTGGTGGTGGAAAATCATTTCACATTTCACAGTAAGAATTGCACTTAACTTCATTATATATATATATATATATATATATATATATATATATATATATATATATATATATATATATATATATAGTATACATACATACATAATATATATATATATAAAAAAATTATCAAAGGTGTTCTCTGAAAAGGGGACACCCTCAGGTACCCACACAACCCATTTTCACCGCAGTTGAAAATCACAATGACTACGTTTACATGGACCGCAAACAGAAACGCTTTCCACAAAGTCACAACAAACCCCGCTGTTGAAATGAAAGCTACAATTAGTCGAAAAGAAGCAGCAATGACGAAAATCATCGGTCGAATATACGTAGAAAAGAGGCGAACAATGTTAACATTCTTGAAACGCTATAATACTTATGAGCAGGGGAAAAAAACTGATTAATGAAGTTACTGCTGTGTAATTTCAAAGAAATATATCTAGATGTGATTGTTCATTGTTCACTGAGATCGATTTTTATTTCATTTTCTACCGGGAATACAAAATCTGCCTTACAAAAACTACATACGAAACCAAACCATACGAGAACTAAGCGGCATGATCACCATAGTCCCGAAACCACATTGGATTTGATTGTATAGGCTTTATCTTGAACTGGTATGTTTGTGTTATATATGAATGGATTATTGAAGTGGATTATGCTCAAGGCATTTCTATGACTTGTAAAAATGTTTATTTTATATACCTGAATAAAAGATTCTGAAGTCACAATCCCTTCCTTGCTATTATTTTGGTCGAAGTGACATTAATAAAACCCCTCGTATGTGAAAGAGCTGAGAGTGGCCAAAACAACATCTTCCCTTCCCGCTGGAGTTCATTCTCTCACAGCCTCATCTGAGTGGGAGGCAGAGCTGGGCACTAACTCAAGGCAAGTCATGTTTTTCTCTTTATCTTTACACATAGTTATAAATCTGTTTTGTAGTTTAATTATAATTAAACCATGAAACAGAGCTTCAGCTGTACAGTTTAAAGAGAAGGCAGCCAACTAGCGCTTAGCCCTAAGATGAACTCTACTCTAAAATAGTTTAAACTGATGTAGAGTAGATACTTCTGTTGAGTCAAATCAATAACATGGGAAAGTTCAAGGCTCAAGCTTTACTTCTTCCTGGGGCCTTTTTTTTTCTTTTTTTTTTTTATACACCCAGTTCCCCACCAAAATGTTAGCTTTCTGAACATGCTACTGAACAGATTAGTTTAGTACGCCATGAATTTTAGCAAACACGAGCTTAAAACGGACATTTCCGTCTTTTAAATCACAGCATTGTGTCCGAAATTGTAAATAGCTGATTTTTGAATGCTTTTTGGTTTGCTTATGTTAATAAGTTCTCAGTGAACATATAACACTAGCTTGCTGCTAGCTGAAGTTCAGTCCGGTTAGTTACACAAGATGGCGATAGTTACATAAGATGGCAATGTCTGTCTTACATCGGGGCTGTCTTATTACAATATGAAACTTAGCAAAGACTTACCTTACCTTCTTTTACTGAGCTGGTGTTTCTCTCATGCATTCCTTCTGGCTCCGAGCCCTCTGTGTTCCTCGTACATTAATCAGCCCACTTTTAAAATTAACCAATCACAATCGCAGCATATGTAATGGACAGCGCTCTTGTCCAATGAAATGTCCTAATGCTGAGTCACACTTCACATTTCTTTTTGCAGTCATTTGTGCAACCTTGAGGAGTGGTGGTGGATAAACATCTAGTGGATTACTTTTACCAAAGAGTTAATAATTTATTAAAAGCAATCAAATGTAGTTATGCTGATTGTAATCAGAAGTATAAAAAATATATTATTGTGAAGTTTGAATTAAAAAATGTGATATGAATCGGCTGTTACACAATAAAACTGTTATAAAAAATAAAAGGTTAATATAGTTAACTAATAATGGTGCTTTTCTTCTATACTATATATTTATAATAGGTTTATCAAAATTGTTTTTGTTCACACTGTCAGAGGTGTTCAGCAGCGGAATTCTTCATTCTCAAAATACCACTTTGGTTTAATAAACTTCTCTCTTGTGGGTTTGGCAGGTAAATGCGTGATAATGATATGACTGTAACATTTCTAATGCTGTTTTTTCTGTGCTTTTTACGTGAAATCAGTGCTACACTTCCAGTGTTAATATGACAACCATCTATTATCATAATACAATTGGAAACTGATTTTTAAAAAAAAAGAAAGAAAAGATTATACTTCATCTTCATCATCAGTTTTTAAATAGGAAGAAGTTGGACAAATGTATAATTGTCAAATTCTATAACACTAGTATGCAAAAAGTTGTAAATCCAACTGCGTGGTAGTAATTGTGTAAGGTGTTACCTTCTGTATCATCTCTAGTGTCACCATTGTTGCAGCTCCATTTCTGACACCAGTCCAGTGTAAATATTGCTCTTCCAAAGAAGTTACGTGTGTGTTTGATGGTAGTAGGTAAGTCTTTTATTACACGCCTAGCTAATTTAAGGAAAAAAACTAAATTTTGTGTCTTAGTGAGGTTTTTGGCACCACAGGCCAACAGAACAGTTTCAATGGGCCATGGTAGATTATCCAATCCTCTGAAGTGAAGATGAAACCAAAAGATCTGTATAGAGTGATAGAATGACACTGGTCTACTAAGATGTGGAAAAAATTTAAACGGTCAGGATGAGCTATCCATATCCTATCTTCCCCTCTCCATATTCTCAAGTGGTTGAGGTCATCTGTGGCATACACCAAGAGAAAAGGAGAGGCATGAATGCTGCAATCGAATAACAGGGTCCGCTGGCTCTGGGAGTTGGAATGTTTTTGGTCCTCTTGCATCCAAGGAACAGTGGTGTCAAACTCATTTTAGTTCAAGGGTCAATACGGCCTAATTAGATGTCAAGTGGGTCGTGCCAGTAAATCATAGTATAATCACCTATAAATAACAAGAAGTCCATTTTTTTTACATTATATTTAATGAAATATCCTTTTATAAAAAATATATGAGCAACCTCAGATTTCTTAAGACAAACATTTAGCTTCTAATTATCATTCTATATATGTGCATATAACTGAACTACCACGTGTTTGTACAAAGGCAAAAAAAAACTACAGTATTTGGAACTGAAAATATAGTATTTCACTTTAAAATTTGCATAGTATGAACAATAGGATTCCACCAAATCAAACTCTTTTGTACTGAAGCTGTTGACAATATTAAATTGCAACCTTTTTTAACTATTACCCATTAATTTCTGTGAATAAATAAGTGGTCCATTTTTGGAAAACTCTACACTCTGTATCCACTTTTCTGCTTTTGGCAGACATTTTGTCTAATGAGGTTGTGGGACGAGTAGAAAATAGAGAGTCATTCTCCGTGATAACAAACAGCAGACGATGCATTGCTGCCATCTGCTGTTCAGTCCCTAGAGATGTGACGCGTCTTTTACCCCCTAGCGGATAATTTAGGAATAGCATTTAAAAATGACAAATTCGTGTCTTTTTATGACATTTTTTTTCACTTTCAAATTAAATCTCTTGGAGGCTGGTTGAACCCTCTAGCAGGCCGGATTGAATCCTCTACCGGGCGGTTTTGGCCCTTGGGCTAGGAGTTTGATTCCATGCCTTAGAGGAAGAAACACTGCAAATGAATACAAAGTTGCTCCGGTGATCACCTTTATCCTACGATAAATCATTCTCTCCTGATGGAGTGGTCTCTTCCGGAAATGACAATGTACCTATTGCCCTCACTGAATGGTTTGATGAGTTCAGTCACCGAATCCGCCCCCACGAACACCTGGAGATTTTGGGACTGATGTGTTAGACAGTGCTCTCCGTCTACATCATCACAATCAAAACACTTGGAAGAATGGCGTTTCATCCCTCCAGTTGAGTTCAGAGACTTGAGAGAATCGAATGTAGACAAGGCACTGAAGCTGTTCTAGCAGCATGTGGTTGCCCGCTGCGCCCACACTACTGAGACACTTTAAGCTGTTTTTCCTTGTAGCCTGTCCTTGTGTAAAATAGATGTTAAATCATATACTGTAGTATGGTCCATGAAGTAGTTGCAGTTGGAAAATATAATGTAACTGGAAGTGAGAGGCATATTGATTGAGGTTTTTTTTATTCAGTTTTCAAATGCTTATTTGTACTCAAGGAGGTTATTTTGTGTCCGTTAACATTATTTCAAGGAATTGCTGCTTCCAAAATTTGGAAATGGCGTAGAAGTATGACTTACGCTGGAGGAGAAAAGTCAAGAGCCAGCAAAAGTACTTGCCAAAATATACAGAAGAAAGGGGTAAAGAAGATTTTAGATGTTTTATTTGTTATATGGACAGCTGTGTATTATGTTCTTCTCCCAGCCAAATTTCTAGCAGCTGCTTTGCTTCTGACAGCATTGATAAATACAACAGTCCTTCAATAAAGTCCCTCATGAGCATTATAATATTCAGTTTACAACTCAGAGATGTTGATTTATTTTAATGTTAATTTTGTAGACTGTAATTTGCGGTGCTGTTGAACTGTAATGAGTTATATTAGGTCATCCTAATATTTTGGACATCCAATTGAAATATGCATTATGGTTGAAGTGTAGGTAACTAATTATTTATCAAAATTTTAGCTAGACACACAAGCAATGGAGATACAGGTAACACTACTTTCAAAATGTAATAACATACTCCATATAGTAATGAAGCGTGATCAATTTTCTACACAAAGAATTTTTGTTCCCACACATATTAATTGGGAAATAGAAAAGGTAAATTATTCTCTCAGACTACTTCCAATGTCAGAACGACTATTTTTGATGACTGTATAAACAAAGAATTGGCTGGAGAGGGCTTGGACAGCAAATATCTAAGCTGAAATGTGTAGGAAGGTGCTATATGTCCTTGTCCATCCCAGGTGATCTGAATTGGCTGACATATTTACACCATAATGTCATTTACACTGTATTCATATAATGGTATAATAGACATTCAGATGTTTCAAAGATATCTGGGCCTATTCATATAGTGGCAACGTAAAATACCATATTATAGAGCTTTAAATTGTAACAGTAGTAGTGATAATAGTGTTACCAAAACACTCCTTATAATGTGAAACTTGCAGCGTGTGATCCAGAAATGGTTTATAAGGCTTTAAACGGCATAGGTTCCTAACATCTTGATGTATAGTAATTGGTATTGTGTTGACAGAATTACTATGAAGAAATAACCACAAAAGATTAGTGAGCCACAAACTTACCAATGCTGCTTTTCAAAAGTTTGGTGTACATGACGACAACAAATCTATAAAATGTATTTGCAACATTTTCTTCTTTGGTTTCTAAAGGGTAACTTATCCTATACTACTCTGGAAGCTGAGGAGCTTGCTGATCTGGAAAACCCTTCTCACTTGAATTCCTGTGACGTTCAAAACTCCAATCATACACTGTCCAGTGTTATGAACATAACAGAGACACGCTCCCTTTTCTTAATGCAGAATCAGAGTGAACTGTCTTTTCACACAGATACATTTCAATTTGTTGAGCAGGGGACTTCAGATGATAACTTGACAGATGATGACCTATCATTTGAGGGACAATATAGACTAAACATAGGAGGGAACAAAAACTTTAAAAACTCAACAAACACTGAGATGGTCACTTTACAAAATGCACCCATTTCTTTTGCAGAGACCTTCGACTCATAATTTGCAAACCAACAAAAATAACAGGAGAAGCGCTAAGTGACTTGCTCACACTAATCATGCACTGCCCTCTGACATCAAACTGAATGTCTTCAAATTTACAGAAATTCAAAATTTTTTGATAACTCCTCTTCTTTGCTTTCACAAATATTGTAGGCATGCCTTATGTCTGTTGAGAGCACAGACACCCACTAAATATCAAAACATATTTAAAATGTCTTGGAAGTTTTTTTTGTCATGGACAAGACTAAAATTAATTACAATAGGACCATGTGTTTGAGGTTCTTTTATGATTTTTATATAGAAATAAGTATGGATGAGAAAGTGTTGGAGTGTTGGAGATCTTTATTTGTGCTGTCTGGGCTCCGTAGGATGCACGGAACTAGGATGAGAATAGATTGAGATCATATAGAGAGAGTCTCTGGTTTCTCTGCCTGAGATAAAAAGACATACCAAACTTGAGACAATCTGAGAATTATTTGCAGAGGCTGATGAGACCTATTTTGGAAACTTAAAAGGAGGCAACTTTGAGATTTTGTGTGACTTTTCTCCAGGGAAAAAAATTGAAAGCTTAGAGAAATAGGCCATAATCTCGTGTTGGTTTCACAATACATATGGAAGTATGATGGTTGTAAAAAGTCCTTGAAACTTGAATTACATAACCTGAAAAAACTTGTCACAATAACAATACTTGGAATTTTTTCTGCCCGCAATTTACACAAATCGAAAAATTAAACACTGCAATATCATTGCGAATTAAGTTCCTCACAAATTCAGGCTGCAAAAATTCAGGTCTTCACATCCAGGTCTTCAAATTTAGGTTTTTATCAGATGGTCTCCACAGGAAGAGCAGTGGATTGCCGATAGTATTATTACTCGCTGCTCAGAACCACCTCAACTTTCCCTAGTGTGGTTTGTGGTGAATGGTGCACTTCCGTACTGATAGTGAATCGAGAAGATAGAACCAAGGGTTAAACTTCTTGTATTTGAACAAAGTGCACAGCGGGATATTTTACTACACTGTTGAATTACTTTTTACTGTATTTATCGGAAAAATGGTAGTCATTCATTTTAACGAAGTTATGTTAGCTTTTGTAAGCTAGCTAGCTAACAATAGCAAAGTTAATTTCACAGCGCCTCTTGGACTCTTTTTTAGAGCGATTCCGCTCGCGCTTGAACCATGTATTGGGGTATTCCTGTAGACATGGATTGCATAGGGTTGCTTGCTCACAGGAGTTGTTTTTTTTTGGTTCAATTTCTGAGGCAGTGAACATTCCTTCAGACATTTTACCTGGAATAGTAGAACTTCTCACGTAATTAAGCAAAATGTAACTAGGAGGAGAGACCGCACAAGGGATCATTCACGCTTCACATAAAGCCTGCTGGATAGATTGGTCTTTTCCCTCTTGCCAGCCACGTTAGGAATCGGTAGACAGAAATTTATTCAGATGGATAATGGCAGATATAATCTCCAGTTAGAGATGTATATACCAGACTGACGGACCGAGGAGTTAGATGCTTCTATAACGCTATGGATACCTCGCTATGGATGTGGGAATGATGGGGCAGCTGGCTTAAGACACAAGGACACGGGTGCAGTTTGACGAGTAAGACGCTACAATACACGAGGTAGACACCGTAGGAGTCATATCTCCGGCAAATATGTAGACCAAAAGGACCTCAGTCTCCAGTCAAGGTCAATTCGTACATCGACACGCAATCATAGCTGATTTTGGTAAGTACTAAAAAAAAAAAGGATGAGCATTAAATTCTATATTGAATTTTAATTTAAACTGTGTATTCACAAAATTGTAATTTCTAGCTGATTGCAGCACTTAGTTAATGTTGGAGATTAGATGGCTTTCTCACGGAAGGTGAAGGGTTTCACCCTTTGTCACATGATTCCTTTTTAAACCAACTGAGCTGGTGTGTCCTACTTATACGTATGATATGATGTGGTGCTCATCAACAACCATACTTCAGCCTCACAGCTGGCATTTTCAAAGCAGTGTATACTTTTGGCTTTCCCCTAAGGTATATTCACTGATAATCAAATTCTAAGTATAAAAGCTGTTTGGTGCAGCTGTATTTCTTACTATTTTATAAATAACATTAATTAAAGACCAAAGAAAAGGTCAGGCAGGCAGTTTTTACACCATGTTACACACTTTCCAGGTGCTAGTGACCAGGGCACTTGAAAATGTGGATGTTGCTCACCTAATGTTCACAGTTCGTGAGGGCAGGCAGAGCTTTATTTCAGGAAGAGTATCCGTAATCAACGGTATGTTGATTTAAAACCATGTATGCTTATCAGTATATCTACTGAGGTTTTAGTTTACAAAATCATTTGACACTGAATTTACTTTGTATGATTCATTTATTTGGTGTTGAGAGGCTGTGATGGGATGTCTGGACATCGGTGACAAACGAGATATTATGATGTTCTGCACTCCCTAGAGGATATGGCTACACTTGACATTTCAGACCCAACTAACACTTTTTTATCGCCACTATGTTTTTTCTTCACAGCTTCAAAATAACCTCAACATTCTGCAGAACTGGGTACAATCACCCGATTCACTTTAGAGAGGGTAGTGTGACTCCCTAACAGTTAGTGGGCAATGGGAAGTATCAACCCTCCTGTGCCTTTCGAACCCAACATTAGGCATATGGTCTACTTTTCATATATGAAACTGTCTGTCTTTATTTTTTTGAGACTAAGAACAATAGTGAGTATGCCATGGTGGATATATGTTTTGTTGAGGAGCTTTAGGAAGGACTTCACATATTTATGATTAATGGTCCAAGATTTGTCTTTTAAGGATTGGTACATAGCACGATGACTGGGAGGTAGCGGACTCGTTGCTGATGTACGCGCAGCATCATTGTTCCTACAGGCTAGATGCCCCCTGATTTGATGAACAAATGGCCCTACTGGGCTATAGACCCCCAAAACAACTTCACAGACATTTGACTGGGACACCCTATTAGTAGCACTTCAGTTTTGCCAGTCAGTTCTTATGGAGTAATTATCTATTGTGACAGCAGACCTTTTATATGTTTGTACTGCTGATAAGGGTACCCAGCATACGGATAATCCAAAGCAAGAACATTGGTGTTCTTTTTATGTCTTGAAACTGAGTTTAACGCTGGGTTAATTTAGTCTTAGTTGACGTCATTACAGCTGGTTAATAAATAGAGACAAATATATTGTAAAGAAGAAACGATCTTGCTCACGGTTAAGAAAAGTAAAGCAAAATGTACATATATTTTGAAATATTAAAACTGATCATAAAAGCATGGACAGTTTCACTTTCATTAGACGTTTTGGCATTTCAGTAGTCACTGCATCTAAAATAGTGTGGTGGCGTACAGTACATACTTATACCATCTTGTCAAATGTTGCATATGCCATGCATAATTAGAGCAGAACAGACCTCAACCCATTACAAACAGTAACAGCCATTCATGCACATGCTAAAATTAGAACTGAAACATTTCGCTGCATGAATAAGGCAACTAATGAAGAAGGGTGAGCGTTGATGAAGATATACAGTTCGGCTGCTGAATAGTCAAGGTAAATATACCCCAAAGCCATACTTGCATTGACCCAATACATAATCAAGTCCATCCTGAAGACTGAAGTAATCTTTGCTAGTACCCTGGTAATCTGAGGATACAAAAGCAGGTAGGTAGAAGGGGCTCTTGGGAGGTCCCACCATTAACTCCTTCCACAACGAGCTTTCTTTGTAACTTCATCAACCAAAACTTGAGCAGTCCTTCAGGTCTCCTACATGCTGAAATCGAGATAAATGAAATATTATTCAAACATTTTTTTAAAGATGTTTGTGTTTATAACTGCAACAATTTGTGGTCTTGGGAAGCGCATTATTCACTTTATTTCCGTCAATAAGGTAGAGACAACACGACATTTTACATAGACACTTGAAAGACACACATATAGATTATGACATTATATTTTAAATCTTATTTTATTCAATGTAAACAAAAGCCAATATAGATTTGGAGGTAGATTGATAGATACCCATCTCAATGAACTGCCTCATGTACCCAGTGATACGTTGGTTTTGTTTGCCAGCTGGTATGTATATGAAGGCCCAGGCGAGTATTGAGAGAAAGCAGCATCTACATACCAACAGCATCTAAATTTAGCATTTTAATGGTCCTGCACGGCTATCCCCGAATAATTTGCTGCTTGCAGATATATTTTATATTTATTTTCCTTGTTCAATTAAGATGGACTGTTTTTTAAGACTTATTATTAATAAATTTTACAATTTTATAATAATGTTAGTTCATTTAACTACATATAGGAGACCGTCTCTCCTTGCCATGGTTGAGTAGCCAGCATAATGAGTTGGGACTACTGAACTTACCAACAGCCGGGAACCCACGGCTTGATGTGCTTTTAAGGTAGTGTGATACCTGGACATTTCGCACATGTAGATCTAGAACTCCACGTGTCCCCGAGGGACTACAGACTCACTATGTCCCCAGGACTAGCCAGGCTAGGTAAGGATGTAGCTGTAGCCAGCGACCTCGTGCAGGTGTCGCCTGCACACATAGAACATCGTTGAGCTAACGTTAAGTTCACAAAAAGCTAACATGACTACTCAATGAATGACTATATGAGCAAATAAACTCCATATAATCCATGTCTACGGGAATATGTCAACAGCATGGTTCAGGCAGCAGAGATATCATTTAAAACAGAGTCAAGAGCAAGTGCTGTGGGAAAATACTGCTATCTTTGGCTAAGCTTGCTTCAACAAAACCGAACATATACTTCGTTTACAATGAACGGCTACCATTTTCCAGCACGATAAATAAAGTAATTCAACAGTGTAGTAAAAATATCCCGCTGTGCTGTTGATAAATAAAGAATGGTTTAACACACCTTTTGGTTTTCATCTTCCTGATTCACCTACAGGTGCGGAAGTGCAATTCACACCACAAACACCAGGAAGCGTTGAGCGGTTCCTGAACTGGCGAGTAATAATACTACTCAGCGATCCGCTGCTCTTCCGGTGAAGACCGGATGAAGACCTGAATTTGAAGACCTGAATTTTGCAGCCTAATTTCTAGGAAATTAATTCAGAAGCACTGATATTGCGTGTGTGTTTATTTTTTCGATTTTATGTAAAATTGCTGGGCAGAAAAAAATTCAAGTATTATTATTATATTATTAATATAAGTTTTTTCAGGTTATATGATTCAAGTTTCAAGGACTTTTGACACTAGTATTATCCTTCCTACACATAGACCTCTATTGTTGTCTAGGAGAAATACCATGAGATTTTTTGAGAGCTCTTCTATTTTCTTTGGGAGAGAGAGAGAGAGAGAGGAAAGAGAGAAAGAGAGAGAGAAAGAGAGGGCAGTGTACCCTAGGTGAGAAGCCTTGTCCGCGTATTTCTCATCACCAACCTTCTTAAAAGAATAATAAACTCCTCTAACGGCCACGTGGCTGACAGCTCAACCCACTTATACAGGCAGAGGGGCGCAGTAGAAAGACCTGCCGCCGAGGCGGAAGGCTAAACTCATTAAATGCTGCATTGTAGCACTGAACTCGGTTAAACTGCCAGTGTAGAAGTTTCAAATAAACACTGAAACTCCGCATATTTCTTCACCCCTTCTTACAGTGGCTTCTTCCGTTCGCGTCACAGCCCAATAGAACTCATTCCAGTTCAGTTCCATCTTTATATACCTTCCTTTG
>CM022774.1:4756705-4810660 GCA_012411365.1 Ameiurus melas
ATCACTGCACCTGGGGACAACTTCAGTCATCTAACTCAGTCTGCCACTGGATCATGGCGGTCACCGTGAAGTGAGGTGAGGCGATGCTGCACAGTCTGACTCACTTAATCCATTCCTGCAAGTCGAGTCCCAGTTTGTGTGTGTGTGTGTGTGTTTGTAATTCCGGATTTAATTAAATGACTGTAAAAAATGATCGGGACTGAGTTTTCTAAAGCATTTTTAAAGTTAAGATTTAATAACTGGGAGAGAGGTGTTCAAAGTGAGGCTCGCTCTCATTTCACTATGATGTTTATGCTGTCTTTTGGAAACTTCTCCCTGATTAGCTGATTCTACATAGAATTTTGTGATCGAATCATTAGGAATCTGGAAAAGCTTCATTGTGCACTGAAATGAAATGATTTTAGTCCTCGGGATATTTGATGCTGAACCTAAAACCTCTGCTTCGGTCTCACTATTAGAGGTGTGTGTCTTACTGAGGAGCAGGTCATGTGGCTCTCAGAGATGATCTTACCTCAGTGTCTCCAGTTTACAGTGAGGTTTCTCCAGTACAGCAGAGACACTTCACTCTGGTCTATTCCAGACAGATCAATTTCTCTCTCAGGTGTGAGGATTTGATCTCAGAGCTGAAGTCAGGTAACACAGCTTCATCTGAGATATCACAACCATACAGCCTGCAGAGACAATATTTTTCTTCCCTCCTCAGTTCAGGACACACAGAAACAGTTCAGCAGAACTTTTTCACCCAAAAGTCACTGCAGTCTTTAATCACTATGAAATGCAAAATTATGTGAGGCAGTAAGTAAAAAAGAAACAAAGGGACGATGTGTGTGTGTGTGCAGAGAGAGAGAGAGAGAACACTCTACATAAAGTTCACACCGCAGTGAACAATGAATGTAGTACAAAGGAATAAACGTTCAATGTCTTTAGAACCATCACTATTTCAAAACTTATTTTCAACCTTCTGTAACAGTGAAAATACATGTGGTTCAAGTAACTTGTATTAAAATAAGCGTAATGTCCCCTTTAAAAATCAGCAATCAGGGCGATAGTCCGCCCCAGCTGAGCATGATTAACAGGTCACGACGCCATTTGTGATCCTGTGAGTCAGCGTGCGTATGTGAGAAAATAGGAGGCGCACATGATTTTGGCGACGGAGGAAAGATATAGAATTAAAGTGAGCATGTTAGCAAGCTAAAGAACCGCACGGAAGACAGGATTAAGGAGGAGCAACAGGATGTTGAAGAATCCCGTTTACACCTCTATTGTCTCTATAGCCAATAAACACACATGATGCTAACACTACTACCTGTGTGTATTGAGTTGAGGATGTTCAAAGCTGGCGGCTACAACGAAATCAATTATGACCGTGAATTCAAGGAGTTTAATCTCAAATAACAACTGAAGTAGTAAACTGATATTTGAAGTGACCTGAGCACAGCAGCCCCTTGCTCATTTTTCTGTTTTAGGGGATATCCAGTGAACTATAGCATTCCTATTGGAGGGAAAGTTAAAAAAAAAATAATATATACTATATGGTTTCCTATGATGATTTACCTTAATGTTGGAGCATATGGGGTGTGAAACCTTATTTTAAATTCTGCTGTTAGTAGAGTAATGTTTTATGTTAAGGTGCTCTAATTAGAGTTAGCATTTCAAACACAGTATGTTGTAACAACTCAAGTGAGCCTATGCCTTGCCTACATTCCCTAATACAGGAGAAGAGTAGCCTGATCCAATTCTGGTTGATTTGTATCATCAGCTGTTGTGGAAATATATGAATAATACATGTTATATGCTGATTACTGTAGATATCTCTAGATATTGAATTGAGATTTGAAGTTTGAACTGAAGTGACAAATAGGCCTAAACATTTGATTGAGTATTATGAAGTATGTGATGCTTAATGTTACATGATTGTCATGCTTTAGTATGATTGTTGTACAACATATAGATACATGGAGTATCATTCTAAAAGTTGAAAACCTGTTTGCAAAAAGAAAAATGGGTCAGGTCCAAGAACTACTCAAGTCTAATGGACGAGTGAGAACTACTTGAAGTCTAGTGAATAGACAGAGAACTACTGGAAAGATCCCTTTTCTATTGATGGCGAGCCTCCCAGTGTGATCTTAAAGAGACGTCGACCAACTCAGCGAGTATACCTCCCCTGGTGGCAGGACTGTATCGCCGCCTGAGCTGGTACACATTTTTTCACCCAAAAGTGCCAACCTTCCTCTTAAACAAAGGAAACTGTCTCAGAACATGTGACACATGTTGACAGTAGATTGATTAATGCAGAATGTGATCACAAATTTAGACTTTACGAAACCCAAAAGGGAAGGAGATCAAAGACTCCATTACTTTTAAAGGGCCCATTTTTTATTTTCCTTGTCTGTACATAATTGTTTCAAATGTTGTTTGAAAAATAGAACTAAGTAAAGTTTATATTGTTACAACTTATCTCGGCATCATCCTTCCTTGTATGGGTTCAGTTTAAACCACATGGCTCCTTCCGAACCTAACACAGTGACTGCGTTTACATGGACAACAATAATCCACCCTTAATCTAATTAAAACCATACTTTGATTAAGAAACTACCATGTTAACACCAACCTTAATCTAATTAAGGTCATAATCTAAGTAAGCTCTAATCGAATTAAGACAGGTGGAGGGAATACTCCTGTTTTAATCGTATTATGGACGTGCATTAAAGACATGTAAACACCTTAATGACATATGGACGTCGTGTGAGCATTTTCATCGTGTTCACGACAGGACACGATCACCACGGCATTTTCACGGTGAACAAGAGCTCGGCTGTGTCCCAAACTGCATACTTTCCTACTATTGTCTTGTACTGGGAAAAATACCGTATCTTGGCTACTATATACAGTGGGTAAGGCGCGATTTGAGAAGCACCGCACGGCTTCAATCAGTCGTCTATTAGCACGTACATCATGACAAATAATTAACTGCACTTAAAGCGTTCGTAAAAAAAATAAACAAAAACACCCAAAACTGTATACCTAACACCAAAAAAAAAACACCCAAAACTGTATCATAATGACCGAACTGTATGTTGATCGTGAAATTTTGGAGTGACGTCAACCGTGTGGCGGTGATGTATGGTGAGGCGGGCTCTTAATCTAATTATGATCTATAACATGTAAAAGAACAGGAATCACATTATTACCTTACTTATATTAAGGTCCAATAATTAGATTAGTGCTGTCCATGTAAACGCTAGTCATTGTTGGCTCATATTTAGAGGATAGCACGGTTACACTTCCTTTATTTCTGAGAGAAAGCTGCAGGAGAATGTTGTCATGATTGTTTTTTAATGCCGTGACTAAAACTGTTCATCAGAAATGCTCTTCAGTTCCAGTGCTGAGACAAAGATCGGTAACATCAACTATAAGTAGAAAACACAACTAATATTGTGATCGAATATTAGAATCAGATTAATAAGTAAGCACTGAAACTATTAGAGAATGTGTCTTACTGAGGAGCAGGTCATGTGACTCCAGAGAGATGATCTTACCTCAGTGTGTCTCCAGTTTACAGTGAGGATTCTCCAGTACAGCAGAGAGATACTTCACTCCTGAGTCTCTGAGTTTATTCCCAGTCAGATCCGGTTCTCTCCAGGTGTGAGGGGTTTGATCTCAGAGCTGAATTCAGAGCAGCACAACCTTCATCTAAGATATCATAATCACTCAATACGCAGAAAGACAATGCCACACTCTTCATTCTTCTCAGTTCAGGACACACAGAATCATCAACTTTATCAGCACAGTCACTACAGCCTTAAATCACTGTGTATTACTGTGAATCATGTTCCATGAAATTTTAAACAAGTATAACTAAAATGAAATGGGTGGTGTTAAACAGGTTGTATTTATTATAGTGTGTGAAAAGGTCTGAAAAGTTTATTTAATGATTCACAGAACAGAACTTCTCAAACCACAATGAAGTGAAAATGGCAAAACCTTAACTCTTACAACTGTATCCTATTCCTGAGCTTTTCATCACCAGACTTCCAAATTATTTATCTTATTAATGAGGGATTATGTTACTTCTTAATATCTACATATGAAAACATGACAAGTAGGTAGTGTGTGTGTGTGTGTGTGTGTGTGTGGAGCATGTTTGCCTTCATCTCCAGGGTCGGTGGTTTGATTCCCCAACCGTGGCCCTGTGTGTGGAGTTTAATGTTCTCCGTGACTGCGTGGGTTTCCTCCGACGTTCTCTAGTTTCCACCCCCAGTCCAAAGACATGCATGCTTGGCGGATTGCTCTTTTGAAGTGTCGTAGTGTATTAATGGGTGTATGAATCACTGCGCCCGGGGGCCATCTTCAGTCGTCCTAACTCAGTCTTGCCACTGGATCATGGCAGTCACCGGGAGTGAGAGTGAGGCCCGATGCTGCACAAGTCTAACTTACTATAATCCAATTCCCACACAAATCCCGAGTCCAGTTTGTGTTCTCCATAATGGAGGTAAAATGAAGAACTTTGGTCTTGGTTTAAATGGCGGACGAACTCCTCTTGTGTTAATTGTATTTGTGTGTGTTTATAAGATTCAGTTAAATTAAATGATTGACAAATTATCAAGACCGAGTTTTCTAAAAGCATTTTTGAAGTTAACATTGTAACTGGGAGAGAGAGTGTTCAAAGTGATGCTCGCTCTCCCATTTCACTATGATGTTTGTGTTACAATGCTTTTGGAAACTTTCCCTAATTGGCTGATTCCATTATATAAATAGTTATCAGATCATTAGGAATGTGGAAAAGCTTCATTGTGCACTGAAATGTAAATGATTTTCCTCCTCAGGATATTTGATGCTGAACCTGAAACCTCTGCTTCAGTCTCACTATTAGAGAATGTGTCTTACTGAGGAGCAGGTCATGTGACTCTCCGAGAGATGATCTTACCTCAGTGTCTCCAGTTTACAGTGAGGATTCTCCAGTACAGCAGAGAGACACTTCAATCCTGAGTCTCTGAGTTTATTCCCAGTCAGATCCAGTTCTCTCAGGTGTGAGGGGTTTGATCTCAGAGCTGAATTCAGAGCAGCACAGCCTTCATCTGAGATATCACTATACACGCAACCTGCAGAGAGACAATGACACACACTTCACTCTCTCAGTTCAAGACACACAGATCAGTTCAGCAGGAACCTTTACATCTAAGTCACTGCCGTCTTTAATCACCATGAAATACAGATTTTTTGACATGAAATATGAGAGCAATAACTAAATAACAAACAAAGGTGTGTGTGTGTGTTAGTCTATGTATTTCTGGCTTCAGAGGGAACAAATGTCATATTTTGAGGAACAGTTTAAAGTTAAGGTTTGGCTGTAGGTTGTTAAATTGTGATTTTTATCTTAATGCTGTTTTAAAGCAGGATGTTGAATTGCCAGGATGTTACCTGACTTGTGTAATCTCACAGCTGTTGCTTGTTACAATTCACCCTTTTGTTGAAGACATTTCCCCCCACTGGCTGAGACCAATCAGCATCCAGCACTGAATCTCCAACCTGTTCACTTCACACAAAATACTTTCTTCTGTACCCAATATAACAACTTGCTGTTACGCCGACACGACAAACTTCCGGCTGCAGTTCAACAATGTGTAGTGCCACCCAGGGACATGGTGGAAGAAGACTACACTTCCCAGCCATGCTTGCGCTCGAGTTTGCCGGAGTTCTGATTATTAAAACCTGCACTACATCTAAAGTTATAAAAGGGCCTCATACGCCAGCCGCCTCCAAAATAACTGCTCAGCATCCCTATTCTCTGTTAGCTACCAAACATTAACCTCATATACGTTTACCTGGTTGTTGATCTTAGCTTTGTCTTTTTGGATTACGCTTCTGCACTCGCCCATTATAACCTGATTATACTTGACTCTGATCTCGTTTCTGTGTTCCATCTGTCGTCCATCCCACATTATCCCAATTGCCAGTACTACCATAACGCCTCGGCTCTCACGATACATCCACCACTGGCTGCCTCAGCATATGTTCAGCCCGCCCGGCTGTGCACATTCCGCTCCGGCTCGCGCGCATTCCTACCAATCTGGCGGGCGCACAACCTACCTCTGCCTACACCAGAGATACGCTAGAAAGCTCGGAATGATTCAAGGGCTTCTTGCTACAATGTGCACCTTTTTTTGAGAGCCACCTGTATATGCCGGAGGTCCGCAGGTTGACGCATTTTATGGAATTACTCTCCGGAACAGCCTTGGCTTGGGCTATGGCGGAGTGGGGAGCAAGGAGGCGGTGTCAGACCCTCCTAGCTGACTTCCGCCCGTTTCAAGTGCACCTTAAACCATTCTCCTGATTGCTGGGAGACTGGTGACGAACTCATGCACCTTAGACAGGGCTCCACGTACGCCAAGGGAATATGCACTGGAGTTTCGTAACTATTGCTGCCCGGGTGGATGGAATGAACCAGCCCTTAAGACCGCGTTCCGTTGGCCTAGATCCAGAGTTATTGCAAGAGGTAGCCTGTCGGGGAGAACAGCTAAATTTTGATGACCTCGTTGATCTAATCATAAGGCACTACTTCGTCTGGGCCATACTAACCGACCTGTACTGCATAGTCCATTGCCACCAGAGCCGGTTGCACGGTACGACCAATGCAGCTTGGATGTGCACGGACGCGCGCAAGGAGAAGGGAAAGAAGACCTAATGAGTTCCGGTGCTTTTATTGTGCGGAGGGCACCCACCCTGTCGTGTCAGCGCCCCCCCCCAGGAGGCCTTGAGGGACTGAGAGCTACGGACAACCCACTTAACGTTGCGTCGGGTGAACTTCAATCCATAGATGGTACGACTATAGGTGGAGGCATAATATCTCACAGCACACACTCCAGTCAAACTTCATGTTAGTGCCCTCCACCATGAGACTATGGTCCTATACATCACTGTCTCCACAGACATCCCATCATACTTGACGACTACCCTGGTTAGAACGGCACAATCCCCAAATCTCCTGGGACGGACAAACAACTCACCCAATGGTCCTCGTATTGTTTGCAAAATTGTCTGAGGGGTCCCATGGTCCCTTTGGCCACCATGACTGTGGAAAGTCCCCTGTCTCATGTCCCGATAAAGATCTCCCCAGAATACCATGACCTCCACGAGGCGTTCAGTAAGGAGAAAGCCAGTTGTCTACCACCTCACAGACCCTATGACTGTGCCATTGATCTACCTACAGGGCCAGCCCACCTCAAGGGCCGCGTTTACCCTCTCCCAATCGGAACAGCGGGCCATGGAGGAGTAAAAAAAGAAGCAATCTCTGGCAGGGGTACATTCGACCCTCCACGTCTCCTGCGTCTGCCGGTTTCTTCTTTGTAGAGAGAAGAGAGGAGGGGGCCTCCGCCATGCATTGATTATCGGGGCCTCAACCAAGTGACCGTAAGGACCGGTATCTCCTGCCTCTTATCCCCTCAGCCGTGGAGCAGCTACGGTCCGCAATTATCTTTACTAAGTTGGACCTTCGCACGCTTATAACCTGATCCGCATAGAGAGGGGGATGAGTGGAAAATGGCCTTCAGCACTCACTCAGGATACATATGAGTACTGGGTTATGCCATATGGGCTTGCTAAAGCCCCCTCCGTATTCATAACCTGATAAATAATGCCTTGACGGACATGCTGTGGAGGTATGTCATCGCTAAATCGATGATATTCTGGTATGTTTGACATCCTTGGAGGAGTACGTCCAGCATGTCCGTCCAATCCGTATGCACGCCTGCTGCAATACCAGCTTTACGTAAAGGCTGAGAAATGTGAGTTCCACCAGCATACGATCTCTTTCCTAGGGTATGTCATTAGCCCAAGGGTAGTCGCCATGGACCAGTGCAAGATTCAGACCGTCGTGGAATGGCCCACTCCATGAACCGTCAGGGAGTTGCAGTGTTTCCTTGGCTTCACCAACTTCTACCGGCAATTCATTCAAAACTTCAATAAGGTGGCGCAACGCCTCACATCCCTCCTGAACGGTAAGCCTCGGCAACTCCTTTGGACCCCAATCACCCAGGATGCTCTGGAGAACCTTAAACAGGCCTTTACCACAGCCCCCATCCAGGCTGTTTGTCATGGAAGTAGATGCATCTGAAGTGGGTGTGGTCGCTATCCTGTCGCAAAGATTTGGAAAGAAACCCAAGTTGCACCCTGTGGCGTTCTTTTCCCGGAAGTTATCGTCAGTGGAACGCAACTATGATGTGGGGAACCATGAACTCCTGGCTGTCAAGCTGGCCCTAGAGGAGTGGAGACACTGGCTGGAAGTAGCCGTACACCCAATTGTTATTTTTATGGACCATAAGAACTTGGAGTCTCGGAGGACCTCCAAATGCCTCACTCCTCGCCAGGATCGCTGGTCCCTATTCTTTTCCAGGTTCCATTTCACCCTGTCTTATAGGCCTGGCTCAAAGAACACAAAGGCTGATGCACTGTCTTGTATTCACGCCCTGGTGGACCAGGAGAGTTATATCGTGCCTCCCTCCTGCATAGTGGGCAGCTCGGAGTGGACCCTAGAGCAAAACTTAGCCCGTATCCCCAGGTCACAAATCCCGGCAACTGTTCGTACCGAAACGGTATCGTCTCAAACTCATCACCTGGACCCACACAACTTTGGCTATGGGTTACCCGGGGGCCCACCACACGTACCAACTGCTGGCCGAGAAGTATTGGTTGCCCAACATGCCCAACTAATATTGTGTTCAGATAATTAGACTCGCACAAGTCGAGTCCCAGTTTGTGTTTTCCATAATGGAGGCAGAAATGGAAATTTTGGTCTTTGTTGAAATTGACAGACGTGCTCCTGTGTGTGTGTGCGCGCGTGTATTTGTGTGTGCATGTGTTTGTGTGTGTGTGTGTGTGTATAATCCAGTTTAATTAAATGACTGACAAAAATGATCAGGACTGAGTTTTCTAAAAGCATTTTGAAGTTAAGATTGTAACTGGGAGAGAGAGTGTTCAAAGTGATGCTCGCTCTCCCATTTCACAATGATGTTTGTGCTGCAATGCTTTTGGAAACTTCTCCCTGATTGGCTGATTCTATTACATAAATGTTGTGATCAGATCATTAGGAATTTGGAAAAAGCTTCATTGTGCACTGAAATGAAATGATTTTCCTCCTCAAGATATTTGATGCTGAACCTAAAACCTCTGCTTCAGTCTCACTATTAGAGAATGAGTCTTACTGAGGAGCAGGTCATGTGACTCTCAGAGAGATAATCTAACCTCAGTGTCTCCAGTTTACAGTGAGGATTCTCCAGTACAGCAGAGAGACACTTCCCTCCTGAGTCTCTGAGTTTATTCTTCGACAGATCCAGTTCTCTTAGGTGTGAGGGGTTTGATCTCAGAGCTGAAGTCAGAGCAGCACAGCCTTCATCTGAGACACCACAATAACACAACCTGCAGAGAGACAATGACACACACTTCACTATCCGTTCAGGACACACAGAATCATCAACTTTATTAGCACAGTCACTACAGCCTTAAATCACTGTGTGTTACTGTGAATCATGTTTATGAAATTTTAAACAGTATAACTAAAATGAAATGGTGGTGTTAAACAGGTTGTATTTATTATAGTGTGTGAAAAGGTCTGAAAAGTTTATTTAATGATTCACAGAACAGAACTTCTCAAACCACAATGAAGTGAAAATGGCAAAACCTTAACTCTTACAACTGTATCCTATTCCTGAGCTTTTCATCACCAGACTTCTGAAATTATTTATCTTATTAATGAGGGATTATGTTACTTCTTAAATATCTACATATGAAAACATGACAAGTAAGTGTGTGTGTGTGTCTGTGTGTCTGTGTGTGGAGCATGTTCGCCTCACACCTCCAGGGTCGGGGGTTTGATTCCCACCGTGGCCCTATGTGTGGAGTTTGCATGTTCTCTCCGTGCTGCGTGGGTTTCCTCCACGTTCTCTGGTTTCCACCCCCAGTCCAAAGACATGCATGCTTGGCGGATTGGTGTTTTCAAAGTGTACGTAGTGTATTAATGGGTGAATGAATCACTGCACCCAGGGGCCATCTTCAGTCGTCCTAACTCAGTCTTGCCACTGGATCATGGCAGTCACCGGGAAGTGAAAGTGAGGCCGATGCTGCACAAGTCTGACTTACTATAATCCAATTCACATGCAAGTTGAGTCCCAGTTTGTGTTCTCCATAATGGAGGCAGAAATGGAAACTTTGGTCTTCGTTGAAATTGACGGATGAACTCCTGTTTGTGTGTGTGTGTGTGTGTGTGTGTGTGTGTTTATAATTCAGTTTAATTAAATGACTGACAAAAATGATCAGGACCGAGTTTTCTAAAAGCATTTTGAAGTTAAGATAAGCTTCATTGTGCACTGAAATTTCTGAAGTTTCTGAAGTTTCCTCCTCAGGATATTTGATGCTGAACCTACAACCGCTGCTTCAGTCTCACTATTAGAGAATGTGTCTTACTGAGGAGCAGGTCATGTGACTCTCAGAGAGATGATCTTACCTCAGTGTCTCCAGTTTACAGTGAGGTTTCTCCAGTACAGCAGAGAGACACTTCACTCCTGAGTCTCTGAGTTTATTCCAAGACAGATCCAATTCTCTCAGGTGTGAGGGGTTTGATCTCAGAGCTGAAGTCAGAGCAGCACAGCCTTCATCTGAGATATCACAATTATACAACCTGCAGAGAGACAATGACACACTCTTCACTCTCTCAGTTCAGGACACACAGATCAGTTAAGCAGGAAGTTTTTCATCAAAGCGTCACTGCAGACTTTAATCACTATGAAATACAGAATCTTAGACATGAATGATATGAGAGCAATAACTAAAAAACAAACAGGATGTGTGTGTTTGTGTGTGTGTGTGTTAGTCTATGTATTTCTGGCTTCAGAGGGAACAAATGTGGTCATATTTTGAGGAACCTGTGACAGTTTTTATCTTCAGGACATTTAGCTGGTCCCAGTGAGGATTTATTTTGACAGAAACTGCAGTTTAAGGTTAAGGTTTGGCTGTAGGTTGTTAAATTCAGATTTTTATCTTAATGCTGTTTTAAAGCAGGATGTTGAATTGCCAGGATGTTACCTGACTTGTGTAATCTCACAGCTGTTGCTTGTTACAATTCACCCTTTTGTTGAAGACATTTCCCCCACTGGCATGGACCAATCAACATCCAGCACTGAATCTCCAACCTGTTTACTTCACACCAAAATACTTTCTTCTGTACCCAATATAACAACTTGCTTTCAGATGGGATGACAGAGATGGTGCAGACGTGAGACTAACACTCTATCCTCTGTCTCTCCGACGGTGGTGTAGTATTGTAAATAAACCATATTTTCCATAAAGCGACATGTTGCTGATTTTTACTGCAAAGTTCCTGAGTAATCTCTGCAGCAGTTAATCTGTGATCTAACAAAGTGTACCTTTATTTAAAGTAGCTAAATATTAATAGACAAATTAAAAGAAATACACAACAGAGATGTACAAGAGAGAGAGAGAGAGAGTGTGTGTGTGTGTGTGTGTGTGTGAGAGAGAGAGAGAGAGAGAGAGAGAGAGAGGAAACACTCTACATAAAGTTCACACCCCATGATGAACAATGATTGCAGTACAAAGAAGTAAATCACCGGAACGGTTCTGCGCTGGGTGGAATCCTATCTCTCAGACAGATCCTTCAAGGTATCATGGACGGGAGGTATTTCTGAATCTCAGCAACTCACAACTGGCGTTACACAGGGGTCAGTTCTGGGTCCTCTCCTATTTCTATCTACACTACATCTCTAGGACAGGTGATTGAGTCTCATGGCTTCTCATATCATTGCTATGCTGATGACACCCAGTTCTATTTGATGATCCATCTGTCTCTGCACACATCTCTGCTTGCCTGTATGACAACTCGGACTGGATGAGGGAACATCACCTTAAGCTAAACCTGGCAAAATCTGAGCTCCTCGTCATCTGGTGCTGTGGCTTAGTTGGTTAAAGTGCCTGTCTAGTAAACTGGAGATCCTGGGTTCATATCCCAGCGTGTGCCTGATGTAGGAGCACACTTGTGGCGGGGCTGTACGCCAGTTGGTAGAGTGGGTTGTCCACTAATCGTAGGGTCTTGCGATTCCTGGCCCGGGTGACTCCACATGCCGAAGTGTCCTTGGGCAAGACACTGAACCCACGTTACTCCCGATAGCAAGCAGCGCCTTGCATGGCGCTCTGCTACCAATGGTGTGTGAGTGTGTTGTGTGAATGGGTGAATGAGACTCAGTGTAAAGCGCTTTGGATAAAAGCGCTATATAAGCGCACATTTACCATTTACCATCTAAGCCTGTCCCTCAATCAACCTCAACCTCACTGTACAGCTCAGCTTAACCACACTCCAAGCCAACTAGGACGGCCAGGAACCATGAACTCAACCCTCAATCCGGACCACAGAATCTCTCACCACCTTCTTAAAACAAGTCAAGACTCACCTCTTCCGTGAACACCTAACCAACCCATAAAAAATGTAAATAAATTGCACTTACACCTAACACTTATTAACTTATTAACACTTACTACCCACACCAAATGTGCACTTTGCTTCTTCTGGAACTCAGTTAATGGATCTTAATTAATGTATGGTAGCACTACTTGTATTGGTCTCTGGTTGATATATCACTTTGCTTGTGTTTTCTCATTTGTAAGTCGCTTTGGATAAAAGTGTCAGCTAAATGAATGACGTAAATGAATAAATGTAAAAGTAAATGTTCACTGTCTTTAGAACCATCACCTATTTCAAATCTTATTTTCAGCTTCCTTTATTACTGAAAAAAAAGCTGCAGGAGAAAGTCATCATGATTATTTTTAATGCTGTGACTAAAACTGTTCATCAGAAAAGCTCTCTTCAGTTCCAGTTCTGAGACAAGCAAAGACCAGTAACATCAACTATATGTAGAAAACACAACTAATATTGTGATCAGATAATTAGGAATCAGATTAATCAGTGTGCACTGAAACTATTAGAGAATGTGTCTTACTGAGGAGCAGGTCATGTGACTCTCAGAGAGATGATCTTACCTCAGTGTCTCCAGTTTACAGTGAGGATTCTCCAGTCCAGCAGAGAGACACTTCACTCCTGAGTCTCTGAGTTTATTCTCAGACAGATCCAGTTCTCTCAGATTGGAGGATTCAGATCTGAGCACTGAGGCTAAAGCTGCACAACTTTCCTCATTTAGGCCACAATTATTAAACCTGAAGGAAAGAACAAAATACATGATGCAATAACAGTGTACATTATCAAACAAGTTCTCAAACACTTTTTATATGAAATGTACAAACATGCTATACATGTGCTGCAACATGCTGCATCATTTACTGTGTAATGTGTGTTTACTGAATGCAGATTAGAGACATTTATACCACAGTACCCTTGGTTCTGGATTCTGATTCGTTGGAAGGTGTTGATTAATTTTCTATAACAGCAGCTCTGACAGCAGTGCAGCTACAATCACAGCTTTATATTAATGCACTCTAATACATTATTGTTTCTATAGTAACAGCTCATTCACAGGGACTTGCTTCATGGAGTTATATTAACATTAACAGAGAAAAAACAACTGCTGCAGCTCCAGCATAAGTGATAACAGGAATTTGTTTGATAGACAAATTACTTTGGTGTAAGAGGAATAATAGACTTTGCTGTTTTAGGAAAATAATCAATTACAGATTATTACAGTAACTCAACATGAAGTGCTTCATGTTGGTCTGCATTACACCACCCTTTTCCACTATTTTCCTATAATATGTTTTATTCTATATTAAATATACACTATATGGCTAAAGGTATGTAGACCCCTGATCATCACACCCATAAGTGGTTCTTCCCAAAACTGTTCCCACAAAGTCTGAGGCACACAATTTGTATAAAATGTCTTTGTACACTGTAACATTACACTTTCCCTTCACTGGAACTAAGAGGCCCAAACCTGTTCCAGCATGACAATGCCCCTGTGCACATAGCGAGCTCCATGAAGACATAAGGTTTCTGAAGTGGAAGAACACAAGTGTCCTGCACAGAGCTCAACCCCACTGAACACTTACTGCACCCCAGGCCTCCTCGTCTGATATCAGTGTCTGACCTCACTAATGCTCTTGTGACTGAATGAACACAAATCCCCACAACCATGCCCCAAAATCTAGTGTAAAGCCTTGGCAGAAGAGTGGAGCTTATTATAACAGCAAAGGGGAATAAATCTGGAATGGGATATTCAACAAGCACATCTGGGTGTGATGGTCAGGGGTGCACATACTTTTGGCCATTCAGCGTACAACTCTTATGTTATCTTATGAGGTCTGACAATGTTCTTGTATCTTGCATGTATGCTGTAAGAATATTGTGTAGGTACCTCCCAAAAATGTAGTTGAATAAATGGTGTGCTTGCTGCTTTGGGTGGATTCTACATTTCCCATGGTCCTTTGTTTCTGGATGCATTGCAATTTGTTTCCATTGGAGTAGTTCAAGCTAATGGGTTGCCTGTTTAATTAAACTCCTAGCCAGTCAGAGGTCACCTTTGTTGGGGAGGGGGAAAGAGAAAAAAAAGGAAAGGAGGAGAGGGAGTGACACGATGGGACGAGAGCGGGAAAGAGAGAACCGGAGTTTTAACGCAGAGGTGATGTTTGTAGACTAAACTTCTATTACAGTAGTGGCACAAATATCATTTTATTCAGCGAAAAGTCGAGAGCAACTATCAGCTCGGTAAATTGGTGAACTGTAAGGTGAAGTGCAGCTAGCTTATCTGGGTTTGTTTGTTTTGCACTAGCTTGGGAAAAACAAAGCTACGTACAAACTGTAACTCGTGGACGTTAAGCTAATGTCTTCGTGAGGGACGGACAGCTGTAACCGCCAGCCGCAGTTTCACAGCAAACTGAAGGACGAGGACTGTGGAGAACTGTGCTAGGGAGCAGGGTAGCTATGCCTGTTGGAGGAGGGACTTCATCGCTGAACCTGCGTCGCTGAATTAACCTTCTGGAACCTCGCGTGCAGCGGATTCATTCTCTCAGCTCGTGTCCATGTCGGCTAATTCTTCTGTTCCAGAGGCGTGAGTAACGGAGAGGTTTTAGTAGCGTTCATTAAAGGAACCAAGGAGGATTTTTGTTTGTATGTGCACCAACTCATGGGCCCCAACAGAAGCCACCAACCCAAGCGCTTGGTGAAGGTTCTGAACATTTAATAATAAAAGGGGTTTAAGTGGTAAAATCCAAACTGTACTGTTCCTGGTGTTTAATAATTAGAAAGGAGTGTTTGAGTTACTGGTCTAAATTTTGTTTCTAATACATGTATACAGTTTGAAGTTTTTTGTTTAGCATAATAAATGTTTTTATTTTTGTAATACATACTACCTGGCTTTACTGAACTTTTTTTTGTTTTGTTTAATAAGGTATGTATATATTTGTCCTAGTTATATTTGATATTTGTTTCTGGGGAATAACCATATCGCTCATAGGGTTGTGAGTGGGGTAATTCTTCAGTGGAGGCACCGCGCTATTATTCTTGATTAAATCATTGACATACATTTCTGCCTGTATAACATCATCGACTGGTAAATAGAGGTTAGCCAATTCACCATCACCTGCTAAGTACTCAGGATCCTGTTAATGAACACCTTTTATAGTAGTAACCTTATCTAATATTACACTTCCGGCACCAGGAAGGGGTTACAATTGTAACAGTGTAACAGTTATATTCAGCATTACTTACTGAGCTTTTCTTAATGCTGCAACCACAGGCAGGAGCTTCAGAAGAACCTCGTCTGATGTACAGTATTTGTTGGTATATTTATTAAGGACAAACACATCCTGTTCCAGCATTGATGTCAGTAACACAAACACCACAGCTGACCACTGAGAAGAAGAAAGTTCTCTTTGTTGTAAATTTCTAGATTGCAGGTAGTGTTGGATTTCCTCAACTAGAGAATGATCATCCAGTTCATACAGACAGTGGAACAGATTGATGGATTTCTCTGTTGAAGGATTCTCTCTGATCTTCTCCTTGATGTAATTAACTGTTTCCTGGTTACTGTGGGAGCTACTTCCTGTCTGTGTCACTATGGTTTGTAAGAGGATCTGATTGGACTCCAGTGAGAGTCCCAGAAGAAAGCGAAGGAAAAGATCCAGATGTCCATTTCCACTCTGTAAAGCCTGATCTACAGCACACTTGTGGACATCTGAGATCCTAACTTTCAGGCTCAATTTCAGAAAGGCCAGCTTTTTAAAAACATTTCTCTTTTTATTCTTGAATTTCAGGTGCACATATAGAGCTGCGAGGTGTTCCTGAATGCTCAGATGAACAAAGCAGTACACTTTACTCTGGTGAAGCCCAAACTCCTCTCTGAAGATCTGTGTACACACACCTGAATATACTGATCCTTCTGTCACATCAATGCCACACTTCTTCAGGTCTTCCTCATAGAAGATCAGGTTTCCTTTCATCAGCTGCTGAAAAGCCAGTTTACCCAGTTTCAGAACCATTTCTGTATCTGTCTCTCTGCTCTTTGTGTACTTTTTCTTTATGACGTTTGTCATAAGTGGCTGAAATCCAGCAGAAGACTGGGATGTGGCACATGATGTAGAGGCTTCTTAATGACTTCAGGTGTGTGATGATTCTGTTGCTCAGGCTCTGATCACTGATCCTCTTCCTGAAATATTCCTCCTTCTGTGGGTCATTGAACCCTCGTACCTCTGTGACTCGATGGACACACTCAGAGGGGATTTGATCAGCTGCTGCTGGTCGGGAGGTGATCCAGATGAGAGCAGAGGGAAGCAGATTCCCTTTGATCAGGTTTATCAGCAGCACATGCACTGATGCTGATTCAGTTACATCACACAACCTCACTGTGTTCTGGAAATCCAGAGGGTAACGACACTCATCCAAACCATCAAAAATGAACAGAACTTTGTCCAAGCTGGAAATGTTTCTTTCTTTTATCTCCTTAAAAAATAAATGAAGAAGCTCCATCAGACTCAGGTTTCGATCCTTCATTAAATTGAGCTCTCTGAAAGGAAGTGGAAATATGAGATAAACATCCTGATTTGTTTTCCCTTCAGCCCAGTCTAGAATGAATTTCTGCACAGAGACTGTTTTTCCAATGCCAGCGACTCCCTTTGTCAGAACGCTCCTGATGGGTTTGTCTTCTTCAGATAAGGGCTTAAAGATGTCATTGCATTTGATTGGTGTTTCCTCTGTTGCTGCTCTCCTGGATGCTGCCTCGATCTGTCTCACCTCATGTTCATTATTGACTTTTCCACTGTCTCCTTCTGTGATGTAGAGCTCTGTGTAGATCTCATGCAGAAGTGTTGGGTTTCCCTGGTTTGTTATCACCTCATTTACATGCTGAAACTTCTTTAGCAGATTTAATTTGTATTTCTCCTGAAGATGAGGTTCAGTGCTTACAGACTTACATCTGTAAAATGGTAAAAGACATGTGGTGAGATATCAAGCACAATCTCTGTCATTTTTCTTGAGTCAAATGTATATGTGCTTGTTAGCCTCATTATCTGTAGAAATACTCAGCACAAAGTGACTGGAGAGATGTTTATAATACCAGCATAATGATTAAAATACTGTTGTCATGCTGAGTTTGATCTTACCCTGTATCTGTGATTATGATCTGTTGTGTTTTCTCTCTTGCTCCCTGCAGGACACTGCGAATACAAAGGTTTTAAATATCATGCACTTGTACATTTTATTACACCGTTATCCACATTACTTCAAATTATGGTTTGAACTTTACCCCTAATTTAATAAAACAATGATCAATGTTTCAGAGAATGTAAATGTAACTAAACCTGATGGATACAAATGATAAAATTACACAGATACAGGTCAAGTGCTTCAGTAAATTTGCACATCGGACATTAGAATGGAGAAAAATGTGATCTCTGACCATGGCATGGTTGTTAGTGTCAGATGGAGTGGATAATTAAAGACCAGGTGACATTTTCCCCAATCTTCAATTGTCCAGTTTTGGTGAGTTTGTGTCCGTTATAGCCTCAGATTCCTGTTCTTGACTGGCAGGAGTGGAACCTCATGTGGTCTGCTGCTGGTGAAGCCTCAAGCTACAATGTGTTGTGCTTTCCGAGATGCTTTTCTGTTCATTACTTTTGTAAAGAGTGGTTATTTGAGTAACCATAACCTTTCTGTCAGCTCAAATCAGTCTGCCTTTTCTCCTCTGATCTCTCAACAAGAAGTTTGTAACCACAGAAGTTCCCTCACTGGATTTATTTATTTATTTATTTATTTTTTCACCATTCTGTGTAAACTCTAGAGACCGTTGTGCATGAAAAGCCCAGAATATCAGCTCAAACCAGCTCCTAAGGCACCACCAATCATGCCACGGTCAAAGTGACTGAGTTTATATGTTCCCCATTCTGATGTTTGATGTAAAGATGAACTAAATATCTTGACTTGTATCTGTATAGTTTTATGCATTGTGCTGCTGTCACATGATCGACTAATTGAATGAATGTGAAGGTGTACAGGTGTTCCTAATAAAGTAAACAGTACTTGTATCTTGATAATATTCTAAAAGAAAACTTTCACACTACAGAATATATATCAGTATATATCAGTATAATGGATATTTTGCTTTTTTAAATTAAAATGGTCAACAATGAGAGATTAGTTAGTTCGAGTTACATGTAAATGTTTTTTACCGTTCTGGTGTGGATTCTCTCTTCTCTTTAAATCTTTGTGGTATAGGCATAGACTGATCACTCTTCATGGACACACAGCTGGGTACTGGTGAGACTGATCTCTTTATTTCTGTTGCACTGCTTACACACACACACACACACATACACACATGCACACACACACACATGCACACACACACACACACACACACACACACACACACACACACACACACACACACACACACACACACACACACACACACACACACACAACAACCACAACAACAACAAAAACAGTAACATTTATTCAGTGTGAAATTTAGTATTTTATTAAACTTTACTAACTTGACTCAATTTAGTTGTTTCTCATTTACTTATCAACAACCTGGCAACCATGTGGCACATATCTCCCATATTTAACTACAAGTTTTAACCTATTAATGTTTTACTCTTCAGAGATGTTTTTATTATTTGATGCTTTAGTTTTTATGTTTCACTTTTTAACATTTAAACATACTTGTTATGATTTTATCCTTTAACCATTATAACCTTTTAGACTTTTAACCTTTACCTGCTTAACTGTTAAACATTTTAAAATTAATGACTGTAAACATATTGTTTAACTCTTTTATCATGTTTATCTCTGTCAAGACATCAAAGGTCATCCATGAACAGAATCAGCAGAACTGATTCTGGGAGCTTCATTTAGAGATCAGAAAATTTACCAGACTTCAAGTCCACTGTGCAGCTGCTGAACCGGTTTAAGTCTGGAATTCCGTGTGCCTGTCTCGATTCCAAGCCCTCAGTTTCTACTTGACCTAAATTCACAGTATTTGAAGTTAAATTAAAGTGAAGCAACCCTTTCAGCACTGAAGTTTGAACCACTTCTGCTCCATTGTATTTTAGGATTATGAGACAGAGCGTGTAGCTCACTTCACCCTGAAGTTGCAGTACAATGAACTGATGGAACGCCACAACCAGCTACTAAACGTAAGTTTTTCTTCTCACTAAGTCATGACTGCTGTAGTACACTGTGTGTCAGCTGTAGGTCAGAAAAGTAAATGTAGTACCTCCGGGCATTACAAAGAGGGACATTTAGAAGTGAATATTCAAGCTTCAAACCAGGACTGCTATTGTGAACTGTGTGTGAAGACACTTCATGTTCATGCTGCATGATGAGTTGCTCTACAGACTGACCAGCCCTAATAACAAACTAGGGGGTGCACATAATAAAATAAGTGCTTTTTATAATCATAGAGAAAAAAATTGTGTCTCCCATTTTGCTGTAGCAGGTTAGTCATAATGCTATGGCTAAACTGTATTTAATGCTAAACTGTATTTATTGTCACCTCTGACTGATGTGTAAATTTGGACCTGATTGAAAAATCATAGCATAGTAATAATACAATCAGTATTTCAGGTTTAACTAGATCACAGGAACTGATTAATAAACATTTTCAAAAAGTGGAACTAAAGAGCCTCGTTGTAGATGTGAACATTAAGCAGTAAAGTTTAAACCTCTTCTGCTTCATGTCTGTGTTTTAAGAGTGTGAGCAATAGCGGGAGGCTCACAGTATCCTGAAGTCTCAGTATGATCGCTGAAGGAAACTTTATCAAAACATTATAAGTCTGTTCTGATGAGTGATGAGTCGAGTCCTCAGAAGTCTTTCAGTGTGTGGGGAAAACTAAATAAAGCCAACAAGCTTTGTTTGTTGAAGTTCCAGGACACTTTGGCTGAAGCTGTGGCAAAATACGAGCAGGTGATGGAGTCAAACACTCAGCTGGAGAGTCTGAAGTCAGACTTGAAGTACCATGTGCACAAAATGGAAGGTGCAGTGCAGAAGCTGGAGAAACTTCTGGATGAAGTAGAGATATTGTGTGATATGATAAAGCCAGTAAGTGAGAAAATTCTTACATTAAGCCGTTTCTTTAAAAATAATGTTTGTGCTGCATGACGAGTTATTGATGAGTTATTATTATTGGTCAGTACTGTTATCGATGTCATATGATGAGAAACCAAAAGACCTGATAAATCTCATTGTGATAGATGAGTTTGAATAATAACAAAATCCCCACAACAAAATTTCTCATGGTCTAATGGTGAGGAACATGCTAGTTTAAGTTTAAGAAGCTAACATAGATGTTTGCTCCATCCGATTAAGATCATTGTAAGTCTGACAGAGCTATGGGAGATCTGTGATCTTACCTCATAAGTGAGCCTATAGAAATGACTATTACTAAATGACTATTATGCCTACAGAAATGATGCTTTAAATGTCTAAGAGGAGGAGTTTGGACTTGTTTATTGCTCACTAAAAGATAAGAACGTGAAGGCTGTCAGGCGGTAAGGTTGAGGCAGAAGCATTCGCAGATTTTCAAACGTTTAATATTAACCAAAGACAACTAGACAAACACTAAGACAACTTGACAAGATACTCAGGCATGAAACAGAACCAAACCGACATGAAAGATGTGAGTCTCAGACGACGAAAGACAAACAGAGAGTGCAGACAAAGACTATATATACACATGAGTGCTCATTGACAATAACGTGAATCATGTGCAGTTGTGGTGCATGTGGTCATGTGCTGCAGTGCAGTGGCTGATGGGAAATGGAGTCCAGATCTCCCAGATCCCTGACAGAACCCTCCCCCAAGGGCGCTACTCCAGGAGCGCCCAAACCGACACGGCCCCTCCACCGGCGGCCCCGGGCCCTCGGGCAAAAGGTCCACAACAAAGCCAGTAGACCGAGGGGCTCCCCTAACGGCACAGGGAGGCACAAGGCAGTCCTTGGCGGGGCATGGAAGCAGGGCGATCCCCCTCCTGGGGCTGAAAAGGGACGCGAGGTCCCCCACGAGGCTCCCGGGGGGAGCGAGGGTCTCCGCGAGGCTCCCGGGGGGAGTGAGGGTCTCCGCGAGGCTCCCGGGGGGAGCGAGGTTCTCCGCGAGGCACATGGGGGAGCGAGGTTTTTTCCGCAAGGCCAGGGAGAGGAGCGGGTTCTCCGTGAGGCTTAAGGGAGGAACGAGTCTCCAAGGAGCAAGAGGGGAACCGTTTCTCTGTGGGAGCAGGGAAGGGGGAGCGACGCCCTGAGCGCAGCGAAGGCCAGGAGGGACGTCTTCAGCGGGAGCATGGAGGCAGCGTGACGTCCTCAGCGAGGCAGGATGGCAGAGCGACGACTGCAGCCGAGCAGGAAGGCCGAGCGACGACCGCAGCCGAGCAGGAAGGCCGAGCGACGACCGCAGCCGAGCAGGAAGGCTGAGCGACGACCGCAGCCGAGCAGGAAGGCCGAGCGACGTCCACAGCCGAGCAGGAAGGCAAAGCGACGTCCACAGCCGAGCAGGAAGGCAGAGCGACGTCCACAGCCGAGCAGGAAGGCTGTGCGCGACCACCACCAGCCGAACAGGAAGGCTGTCGCGACGACCTCAGCCGAACAGGAAGGCTGAGCGACGACCTCAGCTGAACAGGACGGCTGCGTGACGACCTCAGCTGAACAGGACGGCTGCGTGACGACCTCGGCTGAACGGGAGGGCAGAGGGACATCCAGAAGAGGGGCAGGAGGGCGGGACTCGGTCTCCTCTCCGAGCATATGCTCCAACCCCTGCAACTTGGCATAGTCCACCACGAATGCCGGGTGTGGTATGGTGCATGCGCTGTACCGCGATGGTATCCCGAGTCTGCGGCTATTCTGAGCTACCAGCACCCTCGTCCTTCTTCCCTGCTCCGCGGTCCTGAGATACCACTCCGCATAGTCGTCGTACCAGGCGTCCATCGAAGAACACAAAAAAATATATATATCTGCTGCTTCTAATTCATGGCCTTTCGTTCTGTCAGGGGGTAAGGTTGAGGCAGAAGCATTCGCAGATTTTCAAACGTTTAATATTAACCAAAGACAACTAGACAAACACTAAGACAACTTGACAAGATACTCAGGCATGAAACAAAACAAAACCAAACCGACATGAAAGACATGTGGTCATGTGGTGCAGTGCAGTGGCTGATGGAAAATGGAGTCCAGATCTCCCAGATCCCTGACAAAGGCCAATTCTTCAAAGTACACTTTATGTAATAAGAAACGCTAGTAACAATATGGCATGTTGTGTTGTTCAGTAAGAGGCTCTCAATTCAACACATCTGCATATTGAAGAATACATTTAACAGACTGCATAATAAAGTATATTCGTCATAAAATACTGTGTTTTTGTCATAAAATAATGTGTCAGTTTTGTGGATTGTTACACCGTTACACAGCATTTGTTTAATACACATTTTCAACAAGTAAACGTAACATTATGTAAACATTTGTATTTTCTCCATGGCTGTGTTTTAGGATCGTGATGAGAACGGGAGGCTTACAACATCCTGAAGTCACAGTACGAAGAGGCATTAAACAGTGTGATGAATTACTAATGGTAAGCTTCTCCTCTTATTAAGCTATAAATGCTGTAATACTGTAATTTAAAGTTTAGAGGAAGATCTCTCTGAGACACACAGAAAGTGTGAAACGATAACAATGGTTAGTGTAAAAATCCTTAATTTAGAAATATAGAAATAGAAATGTGAGGACTTGTGAGGTTTGTGCTGCATGATGGGTTACGCCACAGGACCTTTTTTCAAGATGGCGCCAGTGTACCTGTCGGCATGCCGTCTCTGTGATTTTTCCCGTCTATTAAAGTTTGTTCTATCTGTTTTGTCTGTTCGTCTGGTATCTGTACTGTTTTTACTGTGTATCGTGTCACACTGGTATCATGTAGATTCAGTGTTGACCTACAATCGGCAAGCTTTGATTAATATCAGAAGCCATATCGGAGCTCATCTGCAATGTTGTCCTACTGTGTATTCTCGTTTTCAATCATCCTCGTCCAGCCGACCCGCGGTGGAGTGTGCTCTCCGGCTATCTTGCTGCTTTCCTTCTCTAAGGAAGCACCGCAGGAAGAGATTGAATCGAGCTGGTGTTCGGGTGAGAATCAGACGGACAATCGCTTCCTCCATACACTCGATGGAGTTTCCCTTAAGCTTGGAAGGGCTCCACTTGACACGGCGGTCATGGGATTACAGATATGTTTTTCATCTGCCTATTTTTCCGGACTTCCTACATTCGTCGAATTGTTCTGCTCCTCCACGATTACAGATTGGTCAGAGAAGAGTGAACTGTTTAAATCTCAGACAACTGTAATTTGTTTCACCAGATCTGACCTCGCTACCTCAGTCTCCTATGAAGATGGCCCTGGTTAACGCTAGGTCCGTGTGCAACAAAACTTTCATTTGAAATTACTTTTCTACCAGACATAACCTGGATATTTTATTCCTGACGGAGACCTGGGTTAGTCCTGGTGAGTCAACAGTCTTCGAGGAACTCTGTCCACCGAACTGTTGTTTTATCAATACTCCTAGGCCTTCTGGTAAGGGCGGTGGGGTTGCTATGGTTTTTAAACAGTCACTGAACATTTGGAGAGTTTCTGTTGGGAGTTACTCGTCGTTTGAGGTACAGTGTGTTGTGTTAGAGTCGACTTCTTCCACGCTGTTCTGTGCCTTGATCTACAGGCCACCTAACCCGGACAATGCCTTTTTAAGTGATTTTTGTGATTTTTTAACTTCTATTGTTCCGTTGTATGATCGTTTGTTATTGGGTGATTTTAATGTGCATGTCTGCTGCCCTGGTCGACCCTTAGTTACTGAATTTTATAATATCTTGGATTCCTTCGGTTTTATTCAACACATAAATCAGGCAACTCCTGTCCTTGGTCATACACTAGACCTTATATTGTCTTATGGAACCGCTGTTGGTGATGTTAATATTGAAGATGCTTCCTTCTCTGATCACAAGCCCATTGTTTTTAATGTCTCTGCTGCCAGCTCTGCCGTTGTGACTAGGCCTTCAGGATATTATTCTTGTTGTATTAATTCACACACTGCCGCTCAGTTTAGTGAAAGTTTTCTAGCTAATGCTGTTGAGAGATCTATTTTGAGTGCTGCAGAGTCTTCCACTGGCCCTGATGATTTGATTGCGTTATTTTATACGTTTTGCTCCAATATTTTAGACTCCATTGCCCCTTTTAAGCTGAAACAACCAAATCGTAAATCTTATTACTGGCTGGACGATAATACTCGTTCTCTCAGACAGGCTTGTCGTAGAGCTGAGCGGAGATGGAAGCATGATCAATTAACTGTGTCCTTCCAGATTTTAAGTTTCAGAGTGCAGCAAAGGCAGCTAGGTCTAGGTATTTTTCTGACTTAATTGCCACACACTGTCATAGACCAAAGATCTTATTCACCACAATAAATTCAATTATTAATCCCAGTTGCCAATTCCATGGGGAACCCTCGGTTGAACTTTGTGAGAAGTTTTAAAAAAATTTTGCTGACAAAGTAATTACTATTCGTTCTTCCTTCACTTTGCATTTAATAGACTTGTTACAAAATTCATTGGCTTTAACAGTTTCATTTGATCAATTTGAACACGTTTCTCTAAAGGAACTGGGTGATCTGATTAACCAGATGAAAATATCATCCACGCCACTTGATGTTGTTCCCGCTGTGCTCATAAAAAGAATATTTTATGGAATTGGCCCCAGTATCCAAGTGTTCATAAATTCTTCTTTGGATGTAGGGGTGGTCCCAAATTGTTTTAAACATGCTATTGTTCAACCTTTGCTTAAGAAACAGGGTTTGGACGAAGGTTGCCTTAATAATTATCGGCCTGTCTCTAAGCTACCGTTTCTGTCAACGCTGCTAGAGAAAGTAGTACAATCTCAATTGCTCATGTTTTTAAACTCAGCTATGTTATTTGAACCTTTACAATCTGGTTTCACTGCTTTTCATAGCACAGAGTCTGCTTTGTTAAAAGTGTACAGTGACATTTTATTAATGTTTTATTAATGGTGGATGCTGGTAAAAATACTGTGTTGATGCTACTAGATCTTACAGCTGCCTTTGATACTGTAGACCATAACTGTATACTTCTCTGGTGCTTAGAGCATCTGTTTGGTATCAAGGGTACTGCCCTGCAATGGCTCAGCTCAAATCTTAAGGACAGGTCTTTCTCTGTAGCATTGGGTAATTTCTGCTCTTCTTCTAGTCCTGTTGTTAGTGGTGTTCCTCAAGGCTCCATTCTGGGCCCACTTCTTTTTAATTTATATATGCAGCCATTGGGGAACATTATTAGGGCTCACAATGTCACTTTTCATTTATATGCTGATGATACCCAGTTGTACATTCCTTTGAAAGCTGGTGACTCCATTCAGCCATTGTTGGACTGTCTGGGTGACATTAAACAATGGTTGGCAAATAATTTCCTCCGACTTAATGAAGACAAAACTGAAATAATTGTTTTTGGCCCCCTGAGATTGAGAGATGGTCTCATTAACGAGCTCAATAAACACTTTCTTTCAATTTCTTCCCATGTTCAGAATCTTGGCTTCGTTCTGGACTCAGAATTATGCTTAACCAAGCAGATAAATTCGGTGGTTAAGACTAGTTTTTATCAACTTCAGATTATTTCAAAACTCAAAACATTTTTGTCTTTTCAAGATTTGGAGAAAGTTATTCATGCTTTTATCACTTCTCGCTTACTGTAATTCATTATACGTGGGTCATCCGCAATCATCTGTGGCTCGTCTTCAGATGGTTCAGAATGCAGCTGCAAGGCTGTTGACCAGGGCAAAGAGGTTTGATCATGTCACCCCAATTTTAGCATCGCTTCACTGGCTCCCAGTCCGTGTTAGGATTCAGTTTAAGGTTCTGATGTTTGTTTTTAAAACTCTTAATAATCAAGCTCCTTCATATCTTGTGGATCTTCTTAATCCACATTCATCAAACAGATGTCTAAGATTGTCAGATAGGTTTCTTTTGCATGTCCCTTGTTCTCGGTTAAAAACAAAGGGGGATAGAGCTTTCGCTCTTGCTGCCCCCCGTCTATGGATTCAACTGCCACTGGTCATCTGCCTTGCACCTTCCATTGCTATCTTTAAAAATAGGCTTAAAACATATCTTTTTTACCAGGCTTTTTGATATAATTTTAATTGTTTAAAATTTTTTATTGATTTTTTTCTTTTGTCTTTTGTCTGTTTTAATGTTGTCTAATTCAGTTTCTATTTTATTTTCTCCACTCTGTTCAGCACTTTGGTCAGCGTTGCTGTGTGAAATGTGCTATATAAATAAATTTTACTTACTTACTTACTTACTTACTATATGTACAGTACACGAACAAATGTATTTTTAGTTTTAGTTCTGGATTTCTTTTTTTATTGAATGAAAAGAGGCTGATTGTAGATGTTAACATTAAGATGACCGAACCTGTAATGCAGTGTGATGAGTTACCAAATGTTAGCTTTTCCTCTCACTTAGTCATGACTGCTATAGTAAATTGTGTTTAAGTTGTGTCAAAAGTTTACAGTAACTCTGGCCATTTCACACATGGATATTTAAACTCAAATATTACTACATTACTACATCTTACTACATTAAATCTGTATTTTATTTTCACAGAAATCCGAGGAGCCTGTAGATTTATGAACCCCAGATAACTACCAGGGGTGACCTATGGGCCTTTGGGCCACAGGAGCATTGACTGAGATCTAGCAGGAATACTTGGCCCATCTATTACCCTGTTGGCTATGCAATTCTGAAGCCTAGCTCTCCTTTCTAGGACCGCTAGCCCCTGACATATTAGCCAAGAATCTCACCATGGAGCTCATGCTTTGGTTGCTTCAAATTTTGCCAGTGGTGTCCGTGAGCTGCTAGATGCTGAACTCTTACAATAAGCTTCCACAGCCAACTATGACAAGTGTGGCTCTGCTGTCGCTTTGGTTTTTTTATTAAAAAATATTCATAGCTCAGCAGCTACATGCTGCTTTTGACCTCGGGCTATCAGGAGGGGTTTGTATTGGTGTCTAGGCCACTGTTCGGTAATGGAAGAAGTACCTTCTGTCCTATTAGCAGTGTTGGTTCAAGTTCTGTGAAGGAAAATGCAGTGATGCACCACTCCAAACTGTTAGCACTGGTATAGCTGAATGGGTGGATCAGTGGATGTTATTGGGCAGGAGGGGAAGGGAGCGAAGCAAAGTGTATCTCAGACACAGTGAAGTGAAGCTAACATGCTATTTTAGAAGTAGCTATTTTAGGTAGCAGTTCTCAGGGAAAGCTGAAACAGAAAAGTTATGAATATCCACAGTGTTAGAAAAGTGTTCTTAGCACGTAGTGATGTAGTATTTACTGCAATTTAAATGTAAACATCATTGAAGTCATATGTGAAGTTATAATTACAGGTAGTTATTACCATCTCAAATAACAATTAATCAATTAGATGATCAACAGGAAATTGCTCATAACTTTGATAATAGATTAATAGCTTTAGTCATTTATCAGGTAAGCATACCAAACATTTTTTTTATTCCAGCAGGCACAGGCCACCAACAAGGCCCAATATAACTTTAAATAAATATATGAGTAAAATAAAAATATTGTGATGTGGTCATCTTTGAGCCCCTTGAAGAGCCGATGTTAGGTCTATAGCTGACTGCTGAAAGAATGGAACACTCTGTAGACTACAACTAAAAAGTGCATTAAAAAGTGCATTGACAAGAGTGCAGGAAAAGGTTCTATTGGGTTCTACACGGCGTATTATATTGGGGATATATACCGCTCGCGCCCCTGTACACCTCACAGAGTATTATAGTAGATATAGTAGAGTTAGATACATTGTTCATGTTCTGTTCCTTGATACATTTAGTTAGTTTCAACTATAGATTAGTTCATTTAGTCCCTTTGCCTATCTTGACTACATTTTTTTGGATGACGGTGTGGATTTGTCTGCCTGTCCTTAAATAAATGTCTTTACCTGCTTCTGTACTCTACTCCCTTATGTCTTGCGACGGGACAGAATACAAAACAGTGAACATCCGAAGAGCACGTAGCTCGTGCACGCGCGCCCCCTCACCAAGCTCGTGACATTCGCGTGTCTCACTCTGGTTCTGGACAATTTGTTATCTTCATCAAACACGCCACTGTTCGGTCAAATTTATTCAGAATTTTGACTTATTTTGCTATTTTCGGCCGAATAATTTCAGTTGCCGAACATTCGGTGCATCCCTAATAAATAAATAAATAAATAAACAAACAAACAAACAAACACAAACGCACAAAAAGGCATGTGGACCAACAGTACTGGGGTGAAGAGAATATTAAAATGGACGAATCCAGGACAAGAACAATAAAGCCAATTTCAGCTGATTTAAAGAGAACGATGGTGACAATAACATTTATTTGGACATTTTGTTTCGTATGCAAAAGGACCTCAGTGTTCTCCATAAAGAGTTTGGGATATCTGAAAAAAAAAAGCCATGAGTGTTCTAACACGAGCAAGAGACAGAGAGAAGAAGCTGAGAATGACGTCTCCAAAGCCCTACTGCACTTCCTCAATCAAGCCAGATAAATATCATTCATTATCAAAAGTTCCTGTTTTAATAAACATTCAAAAACAAATCTAGAGAAAAAAAGAGAACTCTTTTACGCTCTGGTATGATGCTATTTTCAGTGATGTACTGTATTAAAGTCATGAGATGAATTTTTCTTTTCTTTTATTTATTTTTTTGTGCATGGATGCAAATTATACAAATAAAACTATAATTTTCTTCAAGGCTGCTGCTAAAAGAAAAAGAAAAGAGATGGATCGAGAGCCCGGTCAGCCATTTTGAACGGTTTCTATTCAGTTGGTTGAAGAGAAATCTCCAGTGCATGCTTTACAGTAAGAGTGACTGTGTTGAAGATTAAGATGTGGTTGTTGTTGTACGTCTGTATTTGTTGCAGATCAGCAGCGGTGTGTTCTGGGAAAAATAAAACCCATTTCCTAATAGAAAAAGACTTTATTTTAAATTCCATATTTTCCAGACTACATTGTGTGGTGTTTTTCACCTTGTAGTTGCTACAGTACGCATATCATAATTCTTGCTTACGCTGAATCTTAGTGTGATTATTTTTCTAAACAAATAGAGAAACTGAAATCACACATTTTAATAATCATGAGTAAACAAAAACAATAACAATAACAGCTGTCCTGGTGGATAGAAATCACCAACGTTTAGCCAGAAGGAAACCTCCGTGCTCAACATGTTAGTGTTTATCTCCATGCAGATTTGAGCAGGATGTGACTCATAGTCTGGAAAATACGGTAAACAGATTAGACCCTTAAAATACCTTTATTTCAAATCTATGACTTGTGATTATTATAATTGTGCAAACTGCACTTTTCTCTTTCTTCCATCTGCTTTCAGGCTGCCATGTTGATTTGTTTCCACTGGGAGGCGCTGTGTTTTATTCTTATTGTCTTTTCACATTTCATTTCTCCACTCATTTGTCCAAAATCAGACATGTCAACAACAACAACAAAGAAAAAAAGGTTAAGACTAAATCCCACTTTTGAGCATGTTTCACTAAAAGATTAATCAGTGTGAGAGTTCGTGGTTAGTGCATGTGGGCGTGAAGCTCAGCTCTCTGATCTTCAACTTTATCAAACGCTGTTTATGCTCATTTTGTTTCCCCCTTTTATTATTATTATTATTATTATTATTATTATTATTATTATTATTATTATTATTATTGCGTTTAATGTCTCCTTTAAAAACCAGGTGATTCCCAGTGAAATGAAGAAAAAACACACGTTTGCAAGGGAGACCTGGCCAAGTTGTTCAAATGGATATTAAAGTACTTTTATATTTAACAGAAGTTGAGTAGTAAGGTTGCAGGTATATTTTATTTTAATATTGTAATAAAGAAAAAGATTTTTTTTTAAAATGACCCCATTAGACGGTGCAGTATGTCACAGACTGGTTTATGAAAATGGGAAAATTGCCACACAATTTTTTATTCTTTTCTTGTTTTGAGAAAAACAAAAAATAATAAACACTCTGTGTTATTTATTCTTTACATGTTGTTATTATTTAGATTTATTTCTCCTACACTGATTGACACCTTGTTGTTAGAACCAGAAGATACGACCACATCACCCCGATCTTATCCACACTGCATTGGCTCCCAGTAAAATTTCACATTGATTATAAAATACTCATACTGACCTATAAAGCACTAAACGGTCTCACACCACAGTCCCTAAGCAAAACTTTGATCTTTTATTATCCACCACGCCTACTTAGATCAAAAGGTGCAGGCTATTTGTTGGTACCTGGAATAGAGAAGGCTACAGCAGGGGGAAGAGCTTTCTCTTATAAAGCCCCACAGTTTTAGAAAAGCCTTCCAATTAGTGTTCGGGACTCAGACACAGTCTCGGTGTTTAAGTCGAGGTTGAAAACATATTTCTTTACTCAAGCTTACCATGAGTAGAATTTCTATAACACAAAGTACACAGTCTTATCCATCACAGGATAGTAAGCATACCTAATAGTCTCTAAAAACCTCTCTTTACCTCCCTCTCCCTCTGTCCTTCTGTCGAGCCACACATGATATTATGGAGATGCCAGTGATCCTGAACTTTCTGCACTCGGAGCTGCCTGATCCATTCTGATGCCCTACCTCTGGATGGAGCTCTCATCAACTGGAGGCTAAATTCTGCCACTGAGGATGAGCCCAAGCAGTGCGGCGTGGAGATTGCTGGACGATGGTGCTGCTTGAAGTACCATGGAAATGGTTTTGGACCTCGATTTCACATGGACATTCTCACTGTGGTTGCTGTTGGTTGCTTGCGGGCGATGGCCTTGGGACAGCAATTACCACATCCAGTTTTGCACTCGGGTCTCCTTTAGTGAACAGTGGACTAGTTCAACAAACAGACTTCATATAAAACCTTAATGAACTTTCTTTTACTTTCACACTATCCGTTGTTACCCAGATGAGGACCGGGTTCTCTTCTGATTCTCTGGTTCCTCTCAAGGTTTATCCCTCATATCATCAAGCTATACAAATAAAATTGAATTGAATTGTGGTTAATGTTTCAGTAGAGAGACATTTGGTTTAATTGGAGAGGTCAGACAAAGAGGTATTCTAATGAGTCACCCAGCCAATCCCCCAACCCCTCGCAGGAGAGCATACTTTTGACTGGGCAACCAACATAACCTGGTAGGGTTTGGCCAGAAGTGGCAACATGGAGTCATCTTGTGGGCTCACCATGTGCATAATGGAGGTTGGACTTCATTACATTTACAGCATTTGGCCTTTTCCAGAGCAACTTACATTTATCTCACTTATACAACTGAGCAGTTGAGGGTTAAGGAGCCAGTAGTGCCAGCTTGGCACAGCTGAGATTTGAACTCATGACCTTCTGATCAGTAGTCCAGTATCTTAACCACTGAGCTCACTGGGTCAGGGTGAATGCTAGACCGCATGCACGTGTTGGACTGATGGACTACAACCTTGAAATGAAAACTGGATTGGGAATCATGAGATGAAAAGATAAGGAGATCGATATATTTGGTTTTACATCCACATAGTTGGGGTGGTCTCTCCTATGCCAAAGGAAATAGGTCTCCTTAGTGAGTGTGGAGAAGAGGACAAGAGGGGACAAGAGGGTCACCTCCATGATTTTTCGAGTCTCAAGTAGGAAACCTCTGACAGTTGTTTGTCTTTATGAACCCAATAGCAGTTAGGAGTATTTAACCTTCTTACAGAAGGTGGACCAAGTGACTCCAGACTCTCCTGACTCCATAGTCTTTCAGGGGGACTTCAGTGCTCATAATGGGAATGATGGTGATTCTTGGGCAGAACGAACTCCCATATCTGAAGTCAAGTGGTAAAAAGTTATTAGACTTCTGTGCAAGTTTTAAAGCCAAGTACTCACATCAGCTCGAGGATGAAGATAAAACACAAAGAACATGAGTGAGAAAATTAAGGGTCCAATTTATTGCTCCAATACACGAGATCCACACAGTGAGACGACCCAAAGTGATCTGAAAATCCCCCAAAACGGGACTCCCTTTTAATAGTTTTTCAAACTTAGTATACGCCCCCTGTTTTACCCAATTACCAATATGTCTGGTCTCTGGGTGATTTCTTCATCCATTATTTTTGAATTCCAGGTGCTTTAGATCTGGAGAGCCTTATCCCAACAGTCAATGATAAATTTTGATTGCATCATCAGACTTATGTTTTTGACACATGGGTAAAGTGAGGTGCAGAAGTGATGGTGAGTTACTGCGCAGAACAAATTAATGTGCTAAAACCAGGAGAGCTTCTTGTGTTGCTTGGGGAAATCATCTTTGAGATTAATTTAACGAGCGTTAGCTGCCTTGGTTTATGCAGACACTTCATTCACTCATGCAGGATTGCTAGTTACATTTTCAGTACAATGAGCAAGCTTAAGAGTCAAAATGACAATAGGTAGTTAAATATTAAAAATCCCCAGAGATCAGCAGTTTCTGAAATACTCCAACCAGCCCATCTGGTACCAACAACCATGCCATGGTTAAAGTCACAGAGATCACACTTTCTCCCCATTCTGATGTGTGAAGTGAACATTAACTGAAGCTCTTGACCTGCATCTGCATGATTTTATACATCGTTGTCACATGATTGTCTGATTGTTAACTGCATAAATGAGCAGGTGTACAGATGTTCCTAATAAAGTGGATAGTGAGTGTAGACTGTTTACACTGCAAAGAAAAAAAAATGCAGCAGCTGGTGAAAATCAAGAAAGTGGGCTTTAAAGATCAATGGGAAACTTCTAAGAGGAGTCATTTCAGGAAAACGTCACTGTGCTGCACTGTGCACACTCAGTTCTTAAAGGGAATGATACAGTAGAAGGTGATGTGTTTGGATATTGCAGTAGGAAACCTAACCATACCTTTTAATAATGTAGTCCAATCTCACAGTTTTCTGCAACTGTGTCATTGTTAGAATACGGCTGGGTATTGTTTGAAAATATTCAGCACCAACGCTGATCTGATGGAAATGTGTTACATTTAATTCAGATTATTTCTCAGTGTGAGAAAAACGTTCAGGAAATGCCGCTGTGAGTCGAGCACATTTCATTAAAAATATCTTCTCTGGAATCTGCATCAGATGAAAATTCTTCATAACCTGAAATTAAACAAAACAAGTTTAATATTTAAGCTGTCAGGTTGAACATGAACATTAAACATCAAAGTAAAGATTAAGTGCAAAGTTTAAAACAATACCCAGTAACTCACTGAATATGAACCTGTTTATAATCAATAGCTCTTTATAAAAACAGGACCAGGTTACTTACACTTTTTCTTCACTAAACAAAACACATCAAACAATGTTAATGAGTCTAAATATTTATATATTTTATTTCTGTACATGTTTATCTGAAATACTTTTAAATCACCTCAAGTTCTGTAGTTTAAGACTGAAGAGCTGCTTCTTTTCTGAGTCTCTGAGATTATTCCAAGACAGATCCAGTTTTCTCAGGTGTGAGGGGTTTGATCTCAGAGCTGAAGTCAGAGCAGCACAGCCTTCACCTGAGATATCACAATTACACAACCTGCAGAGAGACAATGACACACTCTTCACTCTCTCAGTTTATATCATTACATGGATTACTGCACTTTTATATCTGGAATATACTGTGGAGTTTAAATTGATTATTTTTATTAAGTTTACAGCATTTATCAGACTCCCTTATCCAGAGTGACTTATAGAAGTGTGTGTGGGAGTCACTACATGCAAATGAGCTGTGTCGGGAACGTGCTTCACACATTACAGGAGATCAACATAAACACACGAGTACGAAGAAAATCAGCTTTTCAGTCAGAAATCTTTAGTTCAGTTTGACTTGCACACACATTTGCATACAACTTTACTGAAATATTGATAATGTGGTCCAATGTATATATGTGTGTGTGTGTGTGTGTGTGTGTGTGAGTGTGTGTGTGTGTGTGTGTGTGTGTGTGTGTGTGTGTGTGTTGTGGTGTTTGCAAATGCAATTTATCTCTGGTGGTAATTTACAGTGTTTGGAATTCATCGACACATGCATGCAATTAAGAAAATGAGCATTTCCCAAACTTTTGTAAATCCGACAGAAATTATTTTGGTTATTTTGGTTTGGTTTGAATTATACAAAGACTTACACTTTAATAAAAGATTGATAAATGAGACACTGTGTGTGTGTGTGTGTGTGTGTGTGTGTGTGTGTGTGTGTGTGTGTGTGTGTGTTCTTGTAAATATGATTGTTATATCTCACAGTCAAGGCTGGGTTTCCTAAAAGCATTGCAAAGTTTAGATCATTGTAACTGGGAGAGAGAGTGTTCAAAGTGATGCTCGCTCTACCATTAAACGTAAATACTGTGATCAGATCAGGAAAAAACACAATGTGGACTGAAATGGAAATGATTTTCCTCCTCAGGATATTTGATGCTGAACCTAAAACCTCTGCTTCAGTCTCACTATTAGAGAATGTGTCTTACTGAGGAGCAGGTCATGTGACTCTCAGAGAGATGATCTTACCTCAGTGTCTCCAGTTTACAGTGAGGATTCTCCAGTACAGCAGAGAGACACTTCACTCCTGAGTCTCTGAGTTTATTCCCAGACAGATTCAGTTCTCTCAGGTGTGAGGGGTTTGATCTCAGAGCTGAATTCAGAGCAGCACAGCCTTCATCTGAGATATCACAATAACACAACCTGCAGAGAGACAATGACACACTCTTCACTCTCTCAGTTCAGGACACACAGAATCATCAACTTTATCATCACAATCACTGCAGCCTTAAATCACAGTGTATTACTGTGAATCATGTGTATGAAATTTTAAACAGTATAACTAAAATGAAATGGCAGTGTTAAAAACAGGTTGTATTATTTATTATTATAGTGTGAAAAGGTCTGAAAAGTTGTATTCATGATTCACAGAACAGAACTTCTCAAACCACAATGAAGTGAAAATGACAAAACCTTAACTCTTACAACTGTAACCTATTCCTGAGCTTTTCATCACCAGACTTCTGAAATTATATTGTGTGTGTGTGAGAGAGAGAGATAAGATCATTAGACACCAGTATGTATTTAATCAGTGTTACAGTGAAATATAATGATTTTCCTCCACAGGATATTTGATGCTGAACCTAAAACCTCTGCTTCAGTCTCACTATTAGAGAATGTGTCTTACTGAGGAGCAGGTCATGTGACTCTCAGAGAGATGATATTACCTCAGTGTCTCCAGTTTACAGTGAGGATTCTCCAGTACAGCAGAGAGACACTTCACCCTGAGTCTCTGAGTTTATTCCCAGACAGATCCAGTTCTCTCAGGTGTGAGGGGTTTGATCTCAGAGCTGAAGTCAGAGCAGCACAGCCTTCATCTGAGACACCACAATCACACAACCTGCAGAGAGACAATGACACACTCTTCACTCTCTCAGTTCAGGACACACAGATCAGTTCAGCAGGAACTTTTTCATCAAAGACTCACTGCAGTCTTTAATCACTATGAAATACAGAATTATCAATTATATGAGAGCAATAACTAAAAAATTAATAAACAAAGAGGTTGTGTGTGTGTATGTGTCTGTCTGTGTGTGTGTGTTTGTGTTTGTCTGTCTGTCTGTCTGTTTTGTTGTGTCTGTGTGTGTGTGTGTGTGTGTGTGTGTGTGAGTCTATCGTGGGTAATAAATTTAATACACAGGAAAACACAAGGGTAACAGAGTATGTAGTTTATTGAGAATCACTATCATACACATCATACACTGGGGAGAGAACAGGACTTGTAGGAGAATAATCTGTGGGTGAAAGGCAATATAGTGGTGTGTTTGTAGTAAAGCTACTATCATCATCAGAGGAAAGAATAAACGGGTCCTGCACAGAGGTCATGGGAAACAGCTGAGCCTCAGTTTGAGTAGAATCATGAACATAGGACACTGATGGAGTGATACGATAAACGGGAGGATAAGGAAACCCTGGAGGTACAGGTGAAGAGCAGAGACGGTCCAGCAGAACTGTAACAGACACTGACAAATGTGCCAGCTGATGACGTATATATTCACCCAGGCCTGTGACATTGAGCAGCCGAGAGAGAGAAGGGAGTTGGTCATCTGGACAGAGATAAGAGAGAAAGGACAAAAATTAGATAAAACAGTAGTGGTCACACTTTAAATATTTCCACATATACACAGTATCTCACAAAAGTGAATACACCCCTCACATTTGTGTAAAAATTTGATTATATCTTTGCATGTGACGACACTGAAGAAATGACACTTTGCTACAATGTAAAGTAGTGAGTGTACAGCTTGTGTAACAGTGTCAATTTGGTGGTGGACTAAACCCTATTGAGCATCTGTGGGGCATCCTCAAACGAAAGGTGGAGGAGCACAAGGTCTCTCACATCCACCAGCTCCGTGATGTCGTCATGGAGGAGTGGAAGAGGACTCAAGTGGCAACCTGTGAAGCTCTGGTAAACTCCATGCCAAAGAGGGTTAAGGCAGTGCTTGAAAATAATGGTCCCCACACAAAATATTGACACTTTGAGCCCAATTTGGACATTTTCACTTAGGGGTGTACTCACTTTTGTGTCCAGCGGTTTAGACATTAATGTCTGTGTGTTGAGTTATTTTGAGCGGACAGTAAATTTACACTGTTACACAAGCTGTACACTCACTACTTTACATTGTAGCAAAGTGTCATTTCTTCAGTGTTGTCACATGAAAAGATATCATCAAATATTTACACACATGTGAGGGGTGTACTTACTTTTGAGAGATACTGTACATGTACAAGTACATGAAAAGAATCTAGGAAACAGTAATCAATACATGACATGAAAAAAGAATAATGATCAAAAGCACACTCATAAGTGTGTAAGTCTTTAAGACAGTGGTCCCCAACCCCCGGGCCGCGGACCGGTGCCGGTCCGTGGGTCATTTGGTACCGGGCCGCACAGAAAGAATAAATAACTTACATTATTTCCGTTTTATTTATTATCTGAGTCTGAACGATGTTTTATTTTGAAAAAAAAAAAAAGACCGCATTCTCTCCGTTACATCCGTCTATGACTCACTCTAGACGTATGTCAAGACGCTTGTTCCGGTCACGTGATACGTTAATCGTTAGGGGGCAGAGCGGATGTCACTCATGTTATGTTGTTGTCGTGATCTTACTAGGACACTGCTAATAAAGTTGCGATTTCACATTGGATCCACGTTTATTATTATATATATTTTTTAATTTATAAAAACCCAGTTTTTATGCCGGTCGTATCATTTTATTTTGTTGTATTTATCCGCCACACCTTAAAGGCCGGTCCGTGAAAATATTGTCTGATATTAAACCGGACCGTGGCGCAAAAAAGGTTGGGGACCACTGCTTTAAGAAACACGCGCGCGCGCACACCACACACACACACACACACACACACACACACACTCAGATAATGTTTAAGAAGCACCAAAAAATTTTAAAGAAACTTAGAATTAGAGAAGAAATATGTGTAATAATAGGCAATAATAAAAATATATCTCACCCATAATGAAGAAGTGGTAAAATATCCAAATTGTCCAGGACAACGGGGCGATGAGATGCACACAGCTCGGTTACCGGAAGTGGGAATGTCAGTAAGGGAATTGGAATTTTTATTTAAATACTCGAAAGAAAATCATGAAGATAAGGAGATATCCAATGACTGAAAATGGGTTTTAAAGGGATTCCAAAGAGAGAATATTTGATTCAAATGGTATTTAAAAATGAGAAAAGTTGAGTTTAAGGAGAAATAAAAATAATAATCATTATTTCAGCATATTGGGATTCCAAAAGAATGAGATAATTGGACGTAACCTAAAGATAAGTCTGTATAAATAGGGCATTGAGTCTGTGTATAGATTCAGATCACTTTAGGACGTCTCACTGATTGGATCTCATGTTTTTTTTTAAACAATAAACTGGATTTTTGCTTCTCTCATCCAACGTGTTCTAGATTTTTACTTTCAATTGTGCTTTTGAGTATGATCACTTATGGAAAAAAGTAATTAGCACCACTCCTCATTTTAGACAGAACACTATGTATTTCTGTCTTATTTTTAATGTCGTGACTAAAACTGTTCATCAGAAATGTTCTCTTCAGTTCCAGTTCTGAGACAAGCAAAGATCAGTAACATCAACTATATGTAGAAAACACAACTAATATTGTGATCAGATAATTAGGAATCAGATTAATCAGTGTGCACTGAAACTATTAGAGAATGTGTCTTACTGAGGAGCAGGTCATGTGACTCTCAGAGAGATGATCTTACCTCAGTGTCTCCAGTTTACAGTGAGGATTCTCCAGTACAGCAGAGAGACACTTCACTCCTGAGTCTCTGAGTTTATTCTTAGACAGATCCAGTTCTCTCAGGTGTGAGGGGTCTGATCTCAGTGCTGAAGTCAGAGCAGCACAGCCTTCAACTGAGATATCACAATAACACAACCTGCAGAGAGACAATGACACACTATTCACTCTCTCAGTTCAGGACACACAGATCAGTTCAGCAGGAACGTTTTCATCAAAGAGTCACTGCAGTCTTTAATCACTATGAAACACAGAATTATGATTTATATGAGAGCAATAACTAAAAAACAAAAAGGGTGTGTGTGTGTGTGTGTGTGTGTGTGTGTGCGTTAGTCTATGTATTTCTGTCTTTAGAGGGACCAAATGTAGTCATATTTTGCGGAACATGTGACAGTTTTTACCTTCAGGACATTTAGCTGGTCCCAGTGAGGATTTATTTTGACAGAAACTGCAGTTTAAGGTTAAGGTTTGGCTGTAGGTTGTTAAATTGTGATTTTTATCTTAATGCTGTTTTAAAGCAGGATGTTGAATTGCCAGGATGTTACCTGACTTGTGTAATCTCACAGCTGTTGCTTGTTACAATTCACAATTTTGTTGAAGACATTTCCCCCACTGGCTGAGACCAATCAACATCCAGCACTGAATCTCCAACCTGTTTACTTCACACCAAAATACTTTCTTCTGTACCCAATATAACAACTTGCTTTCAGATGGGATGACAGAGATGGTGCAGACGTGAGACTAACACTCTGTTCTCTGTCTCTCCGACGGTGGTGTAGTGTTGTAAATAAACCATATTTTCCATAAAGCGACATGTTGCTGATCTTTACTGCAAAGTTCCTGAGTAATCTCTGCAGCAGGAAATCTGTGATCTAATAAGGTGTAGCTTTATTTAGCTAAATTTTAATACACAAATTAATAGTAATACGCCCAGAGACGTACAAGAGTCTGTGTGTTTGTTTGTGTGTGTGTGTGTGTGTGTGTGTGTGTGTGTGTGTGTGTGTGTGTGTGTGTGTGTGTGTGTGTGTGTGAGTGAGTGAAAGAGAGAGAGAGAGAGAGAGAGAGAGAGAGAGAGAGAACACTACAAAAAGTTCACACCCCATGATGAACAATGAATGCAGTACAAAGGAGTAAATGTTCTCTTTCTTTAGAACCATCACCTATTTCAAAGCTTATTTTCAGCTTCCTTTATTACTGAGAAAGCTGCAGGAGAAAGTCGTCATGAATATTTTTAAAGTCGTGACTAAAACTGTTCATCAGAAATGTTCTCTTCAGTTCCAGTTCTGAGACAAGCAAAGATCAGTAACATCAACTATATGTAGAAAACACAACTAATATTGTGATCAGATAATTAGGAATCAGATTAATCAGTGTGCACTGAAACTATTAGAGAATGTGTCTTACTGAGGAGCAGGTCATGTGACTCTCAGAGAGATGATCTTACCTCAGTGTCTCCAGTTTACAGTGAGGATTCTCCAGTACAGCAGAGAGATGCTTCACTCCTGAGTCTGTGAGATTATTCTTAGACAGATCCAGTTCTCTCAGATTGGAGGATTCAGATCTGAGCACTGAGACTAAAGCTGCATAACTTTTCTCATTTAGGCCACAATTATTAAACCTGAAGGAAAGAACAAAATACATGATGCAATAACAGTGTACATTATCAAACAAGTTCTCAAACACTTTTTATATGAAATGTACAAACATGCTATACATGTGCTGCAACATGCTGCATCATTTACTGTGTAATGTGTGTTTACTGAATGTAGATTAGAGACATTTATACCACAGTACCCTTGGTTCTGGATTCTGATTGGTCAGAAGGTGTTGATTAATTTTCTATAACAGCAGCTCTGACAGCAGTGCAGCTACAATCACAGCTTTTTATATTAATGCACATTAATACACTCCTATTATTGTTTCTATAGTAACAGCTCATTCACAGGGACTTGTTTCATGGAGTTATATTAACATCAACAGAGGAAAAACAACTGGTGCAGCTCCAGAATAAGTGATAACAGGAATTTGTTTGATAGACAAATTACTTTGGTGTAAGAGGAATAATACACTTTACTGTTTTAGGAAAATAATCAATTACAGATTATTACAGTAACTCTGCTTCATGTTGGTCTGCATCACAACACCCTTTTACACTATTGTATGTTTTATTCTATATTAAATATAATCTTTATGGCCAAAGGTATGTGGACCCCTGATCACCACACCCATATGTGTTTCTTCCCCAAACTATTCCTACACTGCCCCTGTGCACAAAGTGAGCTCCATGAACACATGGTGTGTCTGGAGGGGAAGAACTCAAGGTTCCTGCACAGAGCCCTGACCTCAACCCCACTGAACACCGACTGCACCCCAGGCCTTCTCACCCAAAATCAGTGTCTGACCTCACTAATGCTCTTGTGGCTGAATGAACACAAATCCCCACAGCCATGCCCCAAAATCTAGTGTAAACCCTTTGCAGAACTATATGTATTATAACAGCAAAGGGGAATAAATCTGGAATGGGATGTTCAACCAGCACATCTTTGTGTGATGGTCATGGGTGCACATACTTTTGGCCATTTAGAATACATCTCATGTTATCTTATGAGATGTGACAATGTTCTTATATCTTGCATGTACGCTGTAAGAATATTGTAACAGTGTAACAGTTATATTCAGCATTACTTACTGAGCTTTTCTGGATGCTGCAACCACAGGCAGGAGCTTCAGAAGAACCTCGTCTGATGTACAGTGTTTGCTGGTATATTTATTAAGGACAAACACATCCTGTTCCTGCATTGATGTCAGTAACACAAACACCACAGCTGACCACTGAGAAGAAGAAAGTTTGCTTTGCTGAAAATTTCCAGATTGCAGGTAGTGTTGGACTTCCTCAACTAGAGAATGATCATCCAGTTCATACAGACAGTGGAACAGATTGATGGATTTCTCTGTTGAGGGATTCTCTCTGATCTTCTCCTTGATGTAATGAACTGTTTCCTGGTTACTGTGGGAGCCACTTCCAGTCTGTGTCACTATGGTTTGTAGGAGGATCTGATTGGACTTCAGTGAGAGACCCAGAAGAAAGCGAAGGAAAAGATCCTGATGTCCATTTCCACTCTGTAAAGCCTGATCTACAGCACTCTTGTGGACATCTGAGATCGTAACTTTCAGGCTCAATTTCAGCCAGGCCGGCTTTTTAAAAACATTTATCTTTTTATTCATGAATTTCAGGTGCACATATAGAGCTGCGAGGTGTTCCTGAATGCTCAGATGAACAAAACAATACACTTTACTCTGGTGAAGCCCAAACTCCTCTCTGAAGATCTGTGTACACAGACCTGAATACACTGATGCTTCTGTCACATCAATGCCACACTTCTTCAGGTCTTCCTCATAGAAGATCAGGTTGCCTTTCATCAGCTGCTGAAAAGCCAGTTTACCCAGTTTCAGAACCATTTCTGTATCTGTCTCTCTGCTCTTTGTGTACTTTTTCTTTATGACGTTTGTCTGAATGATGAGGAAGTGTGTGTACATTTGAGTAAGAGTCTTGGGGATCTCTCCACTCTCTGCTTCACCCAACATTCTCTCTAGAACAGTGGCTGAAATCCAGCAGAAGACTGGGATGTGGCACATGATGTAGAGGCTTCTTAATGACTTCAGGTGTGTGATGATTCTGGTGCTCAGGCTCTGATCACTGATCCTCTTCCTGAAATATTCCTGCTTCTGTGGGTCATTGAACCCTCGTACCTCTGTGACTCGATGGACACACTCAGAGGGGATTTGATCCGCTGCTGCTGGTCGGGAGGTGATCCAGATGAGAGCAGAGGGAAGCAGATTCCCTTTGATCAGGTTTATCAGCAGCACATGCACTGATTCTGATTCAGTTACATCACACAACCTCACTGTGTTCTGGAAATCCAGAGGGAAACGACACTCATCCAAACCATCAAAAATGAACAGAACTTTGTAGAAGCTGGAAATGTTTGTTTCTTTTATCTCCTTATAAAAGAAATGAAGAAGCTCCATCAGACTCAGGTTTCGATCCTTCATGAAATTGAGCTCTCTGAAAGGAAGTGTAAATATGAGATGAACATCTTGATTTGTTTTCCCTTCAGCCCAGTCTAGAATGAATTTCTGCACAGAGACTGTTTTTCCAATGCCAGCGACTCCCTTTGTCAGAACGCTCCTGATGGGTTTGTCTTCTTTAGATAAGGGCTTAAAGATGTCATTGCATTTGATTGGAGTTTCCTCTGTTGCTGCTCTCCTGGATGCTGCCTCGATCTGTCTCACCTCATGTTCATTATTGACTTTTCCACTGTCTCCTTCTGTGATGTAGAGCTCTGTGTAGATCTCATGCAGAAGTGTTGGGTTTCCCTGGTTTGTTATCACCTCATTTACATGCTGAAACTTCTTTATCAGATTTAATTTGCATCTCTCCTGAAGATGAGGTTCAGTGCTTACAGACTTACACCTGTAAAATGGTAATAGACATGTGGTGAGATATCAAGCACAATCTCTGTCTTTTTTCTTGAGTCAAATGTATATGTGCTTGTTATCCTCATTATCTGTAGAAATACTCAGCACAAAGTGACTGGAGAGATGTTTATAATACCAGCATAATGATTAAAATACTATTGTCATGCTGAGTTTGATCTTACCCTGTATCTGTGATTATGATCTGTTGTGTTTTCTCTCTTGCTCCCTGCAGGACACTGAATACAAAAGTTTTAAATATCATGCACTTGTCTATTTTATTACACCATTATCCACATGACTTAAAATTATGGATTGAACTTTAGCCTCTAATTTAATAAAACAATGATCAATGTTTCAGAGAATACAAATGTAACTAAACCTGATGGATACAAATGACAATATTACACAGATACAGGTCGAGAGCTTCAGTTAATTTACACATCGGACATTAGAATGGGGAAAAATGTGATCTCTGACCATGGCATGGTTGTTAGTGCCAGATGGAGTGGACAATTAAAGACCAGGTGACATTTTCCCCAATCTTCAACTGTCCAGTTTGGGTGAGTTTGTGTTCATTATAGCCTCAGATTCCTGTTCTTGACTGACAGGAGTGGAACCTGATGTGGTCTGCTGCTGGTGAAGCCTCAAGCAACAATGTGTTGTTCTTTCTGAGATGCTTTTCTGTTCATCACATTTGTAAAGAGTGGTTATTTGAGTAACCATAGCCTTTCTGTCAGCTCAAATCAGTCTGCCCTTTCTCCTCTGATCTCTCAACAAGAAGTTTCTCACCACAGAAGTTCCCTCACTGGATTGTTTTTATTTGCACCATTCTGTGTAAACTCTAGAGACCGTTGTGCATGAAAAGCCCAGAATATCAGCAGTCAAACAAGCTCCTAAGGCACCACCAATCATGCCATGGTCAAAGTGACTGAGTTTATATGTTCCCCATTCTGATGTTTAATGTAAAGATGAACTAAATCTCTTGACTTGTATCTGTATAATTTTATGCATTGTGCTGCTGTCACATGATCGACTAATTGAATGAATGTGAAGGTGTACAGGTGTTCCTAATAAAGTAAACAGTACATGTATCTTTATAATATTCTAAAAGAAAACTTTCACACTACAGAATATATATCAGTATATATCAGTATAATGGATATTTTGCTTTTTTAAATTAAAATGTTTAACAATGAGATATTAGTTAATTCGTGTTACTTGTAAATGTTTGTTACCGTTCTGGTGTGGATTCTCTCTCCTCTTTAAACTCTTCTGGTAAACCCATAGAATGATCATTCTTCATGGACACACAGCTGGGTACTGGTGAGTCTGATCTCTTTATTTCTGTTGCGCTGCTCACACACACACACACACACACACACACACACAAACAAACACTTGTAACATTTTTTCACTGTGAAATAGTATTTTATTAAACCATGTGGCACATATCTCCCATGTATAACTACAAGTTTTAACCTATTAATGTTTTACTCTTCAGAGATGTTTTAATTATTGAATCCTTTAGTTTTTTATGATTTATCTTTTAACATTTAAACATACTTGTTATGATTTTAACCTTTAACCATTATAACTTTTTAGCCTTTTAACCTTTACACGTTAACTGTTAAACATTTTAAAATTAATGACAGGAAAACATATTGTTTAACTCTTTTAGCATGTTGAACTCTGTCAAGACATCCACGAACTTTAACTTTCTACTTAAAGTGACTAAGTTCCATGCTCCCCCTGATGTGCTTAAAAACCACACCCAAGCAGTCAAAGGAACCCCGGGGTCTTGCTTCCATGCCGCTCACCCCTGCTTGCTGCACCCCAAGACAGTACAACCGTGACACCTCACCCTTCCACCCTCACTTTACACCTCTCACCTTCTCTCCCCCCTCTCTCACTTAAAGAGTTAAATAATAGAACACCTCTTTCCACTAACGCTGCCTCCAGTGTGTCTGTGTTCAGCCCGCCACAGCTTCAAATTTCAACAGCAGGACACTCAAGTTCTTCTACTCCAACCTTAATACATCATGTCTTTATGGAGCTTACTTTGAGCATGCTGGAACAGGTTTGTTCCTCTTAGTTCCAGTGAAGGGAAAGTGTAATGCTACAGCATACAAAGACTTTCTTTACAGTTGTGTTCTTCTAACTTTGTGGCAACAGTTTGGGGAAGAACAACATATGGGTGTGTAGGTCAGGTGTCCACACACTTCTGGCCACATAGTGTCAATTTAAATATCATGCACTTGTCCATTTTATTACACCGTTATCCACATTACTTAAAATTATGGTTTGAACTTTAGCCTCTAATTTAATAAAACAATGATCAATGTTTCAGAGAATGCAAATGTAACTAAACCTGATGGATACAAATGACAAAATTACACAGATACAGGTGGAGAGCTTCAGTTAATTTACACATCGGACATTAGAATGGGGGAGAATGTGATCTCTGACCATGGCATGGTGCCAGATGGAGTAAACAATTAAAGACCAGGTGACATTTTCCCCAATCTTCAACTGTCCAGTTTGGGTGAGTTTGTGCCCATTATAGTCTCAGATTCCTGTTCTTTACTGACAGGAGAGGAACCTGATAATAACCACAGAAGATCCCTCACTGGATTGTTTTTTTTGTTTGTTTGTTTTTTTGCACCATTCTGTGTAAACTCTAGAGACCGTTGTGCATGAAAATCCCAGAAGATCAGCAGTCAAACCAGCTCCTAAGGCACCACCAATCATGCCACGGTCAAAGTGACTGAGTTTATATGTTCCCCATTCTGATGTTTGATGTAAAGATGAACTAAATATCTTGACTTGTATCTGTATAAGTTTATGCATTGTGCTGCTGTCACATGATCGACTAATTGAATGAATGTGAAGGTGTACAGGTGTTCCTAATAAAGTAAACACTACGTGTATCTTTATAATATTCTAAAAGAAAACTTTCATACTACAGAATATATATCAGTATATATCAGTGTAATGGATATTTTGCTTTTTTAAATTAAAATGTTTATCAATGAGATATTAGTTAATTCGTGTAACTCTGTAAATGTTTGTTACCGTTCTGGTGTGGATTCTCTCCCCTCTTTAAACTCTTCTGGTAAACCCATAGACTCATCACTCTTCATGGACACACAGCTGGGTACTGGTGAGTCTGATCTGTTTATTGCTGTTTCACTGCTCACACCCACACACACACACATACACACACACATACACACACACACACACACACACACACACACAGTAACATTTATTCAGGACTATTACCTGCTTAACTGTTAAACATTTTAAAATTAATGACAGCAAAATATATCGTTTAACTCTTTTAGCATGTTTATCTCTGTCAAGACATCAAAGTTCATCCATGATCTTTAACCTTCTAGTCTAAATTCTAAATTTGAACCAGATTTTTTTGAATATTAAATAATTATTCATGTGATTTTGCAATACTCTAGTAGTCCTGTAAAGTTTGTATTGTGGCACTAATTAGTATTTTCTCTTGTTTGATGGTCTACAGATTACACAACACATACAGGACTGAGGCTTTATTCGAAATAGATATTATTTTATAGTCATATAAAGTTAGTAGTTTTATGAAGTGGCTTTAAGTAGATTAATGAAGATGTTACCTGTGTGTAGATGAGGGATCTGCTGGAGGTTCTATAAACACATCACTGTTCATGGAGGAACTACTGGGTCCTGAAGAGTCTGATATCTTTTCCTTGGTGTCACTATTCAACAACATATATACGTTTTGTTATTAATATTTTATCTGCCTGTAGATTCTCATTAACGTCAGTCAGTAGACAGTCACTAAAAAGATTAGTACTAGAGTGGTCTGCCATTTTTAGGGATTTTTCATTTAGGGTGAAGGCTGTTCATGTGAAAAGGCTGCATATTTTTGAATTGCTGCTCATTATCAGAATTATTCTCAGACAATCAGTAAAAAGATAAGAACTAGAGTGATCTGACATTTCGGGGGATTTTCTTTTAGGGTGAAGACTGTTCGTGTGAAAAGACTGCATATTTTGAACTGCTGCTCATGCAACATCAGGGGGCGCTTTAACACACTTGGAGGAAAGCGCTACTGCATGCATGATTGGCTAGTGTCACTGTGATTGATAGGGGAGAGAGAGTACACCCCATCCACAGCCAATCTTCCAGACATGGATGACATCATCGCGATTTGAACTCGTGATGTCTGGATGATGGAGAAAACTCAAACTTTTTAAACTTGGTAAATGTGCACTTATATAACGCTTTTATCCAAAGCGCTTTACACTGTGTCTCATTCACCCATTCGCACACTCACTCACACACCAATGGTAGCAGAGCTGCCATGCAAGGCGCTAGCTTGCCATCGGGAGCAACTTGGTGTTCAGTGTCTTGCCCAAGGACACTTCGGCATGTGGAGTCACCTGGGCCGGGAATCAAACCTACGATTAGTGGACAACCCGCTCTACCAACTGCGCCACAGCCGCCGTTAAACTTATTTAACTTTAACTTGTTTTCCTAGAAATGTTCTATTCTAATTTCGGAGCCTAGGTTATTGGTGTTGATCAGTAGAACAGCTAATAATGCGTAAAGAATTAGCTTTAATTTATTGCCCTTTAAAGGCTCATGATGTTCACTGATGCCTGGGCAGAACCTAAGTTTATCATCCCCGCTCTGTGAGGAACATAAAGTCTTATATTTTTGGCATCATCCAACTCACACCTCAGAACTTCTGAGATATCAGTTTTACACAGCTCACACCTCTCCACTGCTCACAATCCCTCACTCGAGGAGGTTTCAAACCCCTCCCCCACCACTCATCAGGGATTGCCAACAACTTCCCCCTGCATTCTCTCTCTGACACCAAATCAGGTGAAGAAGGAGCTAAAGAAGATCAAGGCAAGAAAGGCCCCGGGCCCGGATGGAATCAGCTGCGACAGCTGCAGACCCTAATGAGCTCAGAGCTAGACCCCCTACAGTTCATTTAGCGACCAGGCATGGGGGTTGAGGATGCCATTAGTTATCTGATGCATAGATCACTTCTACACCTGGAGAATACTGGGAGAATTGTGAGGATAATGTTTTTATTTATATATTTTTTATTTATATTTTTAACACAATGCAGCCATCACTGCTTAGGGGGAAACTTTTGGGAGCTGGAGTTGACCGCCACCTGGCTGCATGGATCACCAGCTATCTCACTGACAGACCACAGTATTTTAGGCTCCAGGACTGTATGTTGGGTGTGGTGGTTAGCAGCACGGGAGCACCGCAGGGTACAGTGCTTGCTCCATTTCTCTTCACCCTGTACACAGCGGACTTCAGGCATAACACTACCAGCTGCCATATGCAAAAGTTCTCTGATGATACGGTCATTGTTGGACGAGCATCAGATGAGAACGATCAAGAATTCTGGGAGGTCATTGCTGACTTTGTCAACACCTTTGCCTCAACGCCATCAAGACAAAGGAGATGGTAGTCGACCTTTGTAGGAGGCCACCCCGGTCTACGCTGGTGAGCAGCCAGGGTGTTGACATCGAGAGAGTGGAGACATATAAAAATTCCTGGGTGTTCACCTCAACAATAAACTGGTCCACAAACACAGATGTCCTGTAAAAAAAAAAGGCCAAAGTCGTCTCCACCTGCTGAGGAGACTGAGGTCTTTTGGTGTATGCACGACCCTGCGTAAGTCTTTCTATGACACTGTGGTTGTATCTGCTATCTTATATGCAGTAGTTTCCTGGGGAGTTGGGAGCACAGAGCGGGACAGGAAACGTCTCACAAACTGGTTAAGAGGGCTAGCTCTGTATTGGTCTACCCTTTGGACACCATAGAGGTGGTGGGGGAGAGGAGGATGTTAGCTAAGATGGCGTAGATCAAGAGCAATTCCTCTCACCCCCTGTATGAGATACTGGGGTCCCCGAGCAGCTCCCTCAGTAGCAGACTGCTACACCCTCGGTGCAAGAAAGAGCACTACTGCAGGTCCTTCATCCCTACAGCAGTCAGACTCTTTAATGCAACAACAACATAATGTAGCACTGCTAGCTGTTTTTTTGCATCATCAACCCACACATTATTATTATTTGTTGCTCACCCCTCTATTGTTAACTGCGCAGTAATCCATCTATCCACTCATGTATATAAACAAGGTGTTACACACTATATATATATATATATATATATATATATATATATATATATATATATATATATATATATATATATATATATATATATATATATATATATATATATATATATATATATATATATATATATATATATATATATATATATATATATATATATACACCTGGGAGCCAGAAATCTTTCTGATTGAGAGGGGGTCAAATACTTATTTCCCTCATTAAGATGCAAATCAATTGATAACATTTTTGATATGCGTTTTTTTTTTTTTTTTTTTTTTTTCTGATATTATTATAATATTCAATAAATCTACCATTAAAAAATACACTTTTTCTTTGAAAAAAAAAAAAAAAAAATATATTAATATATATATATATATATATATATATATATATATATATATATATATGTATATACACACACACACACACACACACACACACACACACACACATATATATATATATATATATATATATATATATATATATATATATATATATATATATATATATATATATATATATATATATATTTTTTTTTATTAGATACTTTATTTCAATTCTATTCCTATTTAATGTGTATTTTTTCCTATCTTTTTGTGTGTGTAATTGAGCTGCTGTAACGAGGGAATTTCCCCAGCCTGGTATCAATACAAGTTATCTTATCTTATCTTATCTTATCTAAATATTCATGTTTTCAATAAAATAACTGCTTACCTCTTTTTGAACTGCAGAGATCCAGCAAGTTGTTCAGGATTAGCGTGATCCATTTTCACTATTAGTAAAGAAAGGTTATTGGTTATTGGTTATAAAGGTTATTGGATCTCTTTTGCTGGTATGTGCCACTGTCCACATTCAAACATATATAAATATACACAAATAAATAAACATATACATACATAAGCTTTAATGCCAAACATTTGTTTTAGAAGAAGGAAATGTAATGCTTGGTAATACAACATTTATAATATTTACAGTATTTGGTAATTACAATATTTTTAATAGATTTTTTTAAAATAATACAATATGTAATATTTATTTAAGGTACACTACAATGAAGTTAACTTATAGACCTGCAGCCTTGTGTTCATCACAGCTCCACACTGTGTTCATCATGGAGGGCTGTCATTAACACAAGACTAAAGCTGGATATAACAGAACCACACACACATGATCACTGACATAACTAGAGCTAAGCTCTCCTTCTTCCCTCTCTCCTTCTGCTGATTCTACACACAATTTTATGGAGATGCTAGAGATCCAGACACTTTCTGCCTCTGGATGGAGCTCAGATCTTCTCCAATTCCAGACTTCTGGGACTACAGCTGCTCCTAAGGCCATACAGACTTCATATAAGTCAATAATTAATTTTTTCTCTTGTTACCCAGATGAGGGTGGGTTTCATTCTGAGTCTGGTTCCTCTCAAGGTTTCTTCCTCTTAAAACATCTTAGGGAGTTTTCCCTTGCCACCGTCGCCACTCAGTGGCTTGCTCAGTTGGGATAAATTCACACCTTTAATATCTGTATTCCGTGTTGATATTTCTGTTAAGCTGTTTTGAGACAATGTCTATTGTAAAAAACGCTACACAGATAAAATTGAATTGAACTGAATTAAGCATCTCGCTCAAAAGTAAAACACGTAATGTATGTAACATAAAATTTCACCTCTTTTCCTGGCATGTAGGTGACATATGTCATGTGCGTATGGGGATATAGGCTTAAAGCCATAATCACTTCCAACATTATTACAACAAAGTACTACGTAATGATTGTCTGATTGGATAATTTAGTTAATGAGCAGGTATACAGGTGTTACTAATTATTATTAACTTATTCAACAGTCCCTGGATAAATGACACGATCTGATTCTGGTTTCATTAATATTTATATAATGCCAGTTAATAACTATATACAATAATCTTTAACCCATTTTAGCAGTAAAAAGCTTCACCACAGAGCAAAAGCCATGGAATCCATTTAGAACAGAACCAGTTGTAATGTCCTGCACAGTTTAGTGTTTACCTGCTCTAAGGGAAGATGTTTATTAGCTGATTAGTTGAATAAGGTGTGATAAAGCAAGAGAACACTGAAGGACAGGAGGTTTTTCAGGACCAGGGCTGGGAATTTATGACCTAGTGATAGGAGACTCATAGGTGAAGAACACACGTGATTTATTTGTTCTTGTTCTTGTTGTACTGACTGGACTTTAGCATACAGTATAAATTCACTTTACTTCCTCTAAAAACATATTCCACATTAGTAAATTTTACATTTTGTAAATTAATTCATATTTTATTGATTGATCGATTAATGTCTATTATTGTTTTGGGGATTTAATATTCCTATTCTCCTTACTAAAATAAAACCTAAAAACTATTTCAGAAGTGTGACCTGAGAGCCGCTTCTTGTTCCCTAAACACACACGGACTATAAACACATACTTCCTGTCTACAAGTGTTTCTTATCACTTACCTTCAGCAGGCTTTGTTTTGTGGAGTTATAAACTTAAATTTCATGGGGTTTTTTCACATTCGGAAAATCCTCAGCACTCCAACACGGAGCTCAGACAAGTTAGAAGTGTTGACGTTAACACACCGCGTTATGACTCTATAACTAAACGTGTATGTGTATAAATCTGGTCTGAGAGATTTCTAATTTAATAGAAACAGTGACAGTTTTTCTCGGTTAAAGATTATGAAGTTACACAAGTAAAAAAAATAAATATTGCACAAATCCATATAGTTTTGTAGAAAAATATTAAATGACAATTTAAAGATTCAAATTATTTTATTCAGTATGTTTTATAATTATTTATAAACGTGCCCTGTATTATAGTCACTTCAATTGTTGCAGTTATTTAAAACTTTTAAACTTTTTTTTATTGACTTATTTCGTCCATGTTATTATCGTACTGCAGCACTAGATGGAGGTATTAACATATAACAAAACTTTCAACATCATTTACACTCACTGAACACTTTATTAGGAACACTAGACTAATACTGGGTAGGGCCTCCCTTTGCTTTCAAAGCAACCTCAATTCTTCATGGCATTGATTCCACAATGTTGGAAACATTTCTTTGAGATCTATGTTGACATGATTCCATCACACAATTCTTGCAGATTTTTCAAGTGCATTTTCATGCAGCAAATTTTCCGGATTCGATTTTCTGCTATTGTTACTGGTTAAGTCTTATTAAAGCACAGTGAAATTCTTTTCTTCACATATTCCAGCTTGTTAGGAAGTTGGGGTCATGATATGGAGAGAGGGTTAAGGGCCTTGCTCAAGGGCCCAACAGCAACAGTTGGAGCTTGGTAGTGCTGGGGCTTGAACCCGCAACCTTCTGATCAGTAACCCAGAGCCTTAACCATTGAGTCTCCACTACATATCTGCCCCAGGATTCAACGTGAGATGCTTTTCCGCTCCTTTTCTGTCAGCTCAACTGAATGTTTTTCTTTATTTCACCATTCTGAGTAAATTCCAGGAGATGAGCAGTTAAGGGAAAACTGAAATCAGCCTGCCTGGCAACAACAATCATACCACGCACAAAATCATTGAGATCACACTTTTCCCCATTCTGAATGTTGATGTGAACAGTGAAGCTGCTGGCCTGTATCAGCATGATTTTACAGTGGATATAAAAAGTATACACACCGATGTTATTAAATTGCTCCATTGAATTATTAGAAAATAATGCACACCCCGAGGTGGTAAGGCAGCCATGTCGCAAAGTGGAGAATCCAGCATGCATAAGTGTCTGCACTCTTTAAAAAATTAGGAATGTGTTCAGAATCAACCAATCACATTCAAACCCATGTTAAATACTAAGTAGTGTACACCTGCCATCAATTAAAGTAACTGATTAACCACAAATAAAGTCCACCTGTTCCTATAGGGTTTTCCCGACATCTTCCCAAACACAGTATGATGATGATGTCACCAGTTAGTCGTATTTTCGTCAGCGTGACTTTACTTTATAGCAACGTCGTGACCATGTCTTGGTAAAAGTTCCATCATTTGATAATTTTGGCTGATGGTCCAGAAACGTCGTGACCACGCCCTCAAAAACGTCACCAACTTGTCCCATTGAGAACGTTGTGAAGACTGGTACCCTGGTGTCCAGATAACTTTGTCATTTTATCTTTGTTTAGATGCCATTTGGATATAATATGGGAAATTACTACAAACATTTTACTTAAGTAGCCTAAATGAATCGATGTGTGAATTTTACTATCTTTTGATATTATTTATCATACATCTGTCAGAAAAAAGGCAGTTTACAACAATTACCAAACATTTTGCTTAGTAAATGGTGATTATTCATAAATTACATCTTTGTGAATGAAAGTGATTTTTAAATGAAGGAACGAGACTTCTCTTTGAATTTTAAACTGTTACTGGATTTTTGCATTTTTTAGCCTCGCGCCAGATTTTTGTCAGTAATC
>CM022774.1:4810784-4866390 GCA_012411365.1 Ameiurus melas
GGGCGAGGTAGCTTTTCACCGCTTCAACCTTCTTTGCCTGGGGCTTTAGCATCCCGCGCCATCGCGGTATCCCAGGTACTGTGCTTCGGTGAGCCAAGGTGACATTTCTTGGGGTTGGCCGTCAAGCAGCGTCCCGGAGTCCTTTAGAACCTCCCCAGATGGAACAGGTGGCCGACCAGGTGGAGGTGGATGGCTACGTCATCCAGGTAGGCTTGTAGCGAAGCTTACGATGGGCGCCATGGGGCGATGTCCATCAGTCGTTGGAAGGTGGCCGGGGCCCCATGTAAAAGAGGAGGACCCAGTACTGCCAGTGGCCCGGCGGTACTAAAGGCCGTCTTGGGGTCGAGCTTCGGCTGCCAGGGCCACCTGCCAGTACCCTTAGTGAGGTCCAGGGTGGAAATAAAGGGCCCTCCCCAGGCGCTCCACCAGGTGGCGTCCACTTTCGAGGGAGGGATAGCTGTCAAAGTCCGAGACCTGGTTGAGTCGTGGCGAGTCATTGCAGAGTCGAATACTCCCCACCGGGTTTCGGCACTACCACGATGGGGCTGGACCAGGGGCTGTTGGACTCTTCGATGACTCCGTCTCGTAGCATCCGTTCCACCTCTTCTCTCGATGGCCTTACGCCGGGCCTCTGGGGCCGGTAGGGCCTCTGTCTCACCACTACGCCTGGAGGTGTCTTTATGTGGTGACGCACCACTTGGGTCCTCCCTGGGGAGGAGGAGAACACGTCCCAGTTGATCCACGAGCTCATGGAGATCCTGCCTCTGGGGCGGGGGGTGAGGTCCTCCCCGAGGTCAACCAACACCCGCTTGTTCTGATCTGTGTCTAGAGCGGCGTATGCCAAAACAGCGGGGGCCGGTTCCACCCACTTCTTCAACAGGTTAACGTGTGATATAGTTTTCCGTCCGTTCTCCTACCGGGCTGTTGCGAGGCGGAAGTTGGCAGCGCCCCGGACGCTCTAACGGTGTAGGGCCCCTTCCAGTGGGCCAGGAACTTGCGGCGCTACTGGGTACCAGAAGGAGTACCTGGTCCCTGGGAGGAACTCGAGGCTGCGCCCGGCGGTTGTACACCCGCTGCTGTTCCTCCTTGGCGGCGTGCATGTGCTGTTGAACTATGGGTCCCACTTTCAGTGATCCGGTCTTGCATCTCGTACATATTCACGACCGGCCGGTACAGGGGACGGCTGTTCCTCCAGGCCTGTGGCGGCGACGTCCAGTAGTACTCGAGGCGCCGGCCGCGCTAACCCTCGAAGGGGTGAAGCCGGTGGATGCCTAGGGGCACTCCCGGACGGCAAAAGAATGCACGCGGGGGGAGGAGGTCCCAGTTCCTCCCCTTCTTCGTCTACCACCCGCCGCAGCATTCGTTTGAGCGTCTGGTTTAAACCGTTCGACCAGCCCGTCAGTCTGGGGGTGGTAGACCAACGTCTTCAGGTGCTTCACCTCAACAGCAGACACAGATCAGACATTAATTTGGAGACAAAGGGCGTACCTTGGTCTGTTAGGATGTCTTTGGGGATTCCCACGCGGCTGAACAAGAGTACCAGTTCCCTGGCGATGTTGGGGGGAGGTGGCTTTGCATAGCGGTACCGCCTCCGGGTACCGGGTGGCGTAATCACGATCACCAGGATGTACTTCGTGGCCCCGGGCCGACTTGGGGAGGGGCCCCACGAGGTCCATGCCGACCCTTCGAAGGGAATGCCGATGATGGGTAGAGGGATGAGGGGCCCGGCGGGGCCTCCCGGGAGCGGTGCGTTGGCACTGGGGACACTGCTGGCAGAGACCTCTGGACCTCGGCACTCATCCGAGCCCACCGAATCGGTCCCTCAGTTTTTCCACTCAGTTTTTCCCTCAGTTGGTCCCAGGTGACCACCGGCGGGTGGACATGGGCGAGATGCATGGCCGGTGGTGCTTTTCGTCCTTGGCACCACCAGGAGTCTACCGGCTCCCCGCGGTGCAGGCCGCTGGTAGAGAGGCCGCCCCGGACAAGGAAGTACGAGGTGGGAAGTCTCAGGTCGGGGGTTTTGGTGGACCCCTCTACACCCAACCGCGCCTTGGGCCCAGCAATGCTTGAGTCGGTCGTCCTCCTTCTGTTCCCGACGAAGCTCCCCTCTCAGTTTACCTGCTGGACGACAACAGACATAGGGTTAGTTGATATTAGCGTACTCACCTCCGGGTAAGAGGCGTCCCCATTGTCCCTGGGCCAGGAATACGCGTTCTGGGCCTGGGTCCTCTGCTTCCGGCCGTGGCTTCCCTGTCTCGGCGTCCCGCCCGGCGGGCATCCTGGCCAGTCCCTCCCCAGGAGTAATGTGATCGGGGAGGTCAGGGATCACGCCTACGTGGAGAGACCAGTCTGCGCCTGAATGCCGCACCTCGGCTGCCGGGACTTCCCAGGTGTCCCCATGAGCACGAGTCACGGTGAGGCCCCCCTGGTCGAAGTCCGCGGGGAGAGGATGGATCCGGGACGAGGGTTTAGCAGTGCGGTGGGCCTCCCCTTCAATCCATACCTTCTGGGTGGGCCCCTCTGGCAACTGTCGCACATAGAGGCGCCGCCAGCCATGGTTTCGGGGTTGGTCCGGGAGGCCCCAGTTCGGCTCCGTGGGCATGGGCTCGTCGGGTGGGAGTTACCTGGGTGGGCGACCTCCGGCGGGTTCGCCAAGTGCCGGCTGGGCGTGGCGGGTCAGACCGGACTCCGAGGCCCCTATGGGTAGGTCAGAGGGCTGTGGCTTTTGCGGGTCGAGCTTCGGGGTGGCGGTGGTGCGCTCAGGGCCGTCAGTAGCTCCGGGCGTTACGTGGTGCTTGGACCCCGACGCATCGGTACGCCGTCCGGGTAACGCCCGCAGGAACCGATCCATGGCCACCTCTTCCGCCACCTCGAGGGCGTATGCTGGTGGGCCGGAGCCACCGCTTTTGGTGAGCCGGATGAGCATGTTCAGCTGCCGGCGGGCGCGCGCCCGGCTGATATACCCAGCGATAGAACTTCGGCCGCGCTTGGGGAGAGCTTCGGCCGCACCACGCCAGGATGCCCTCCTTCATGGAGCTGTTAGTCCGCGCCGTCCTCCGGCTCGAGACTGTAATAGGCCTCGCACGGGGCTTCTCTCCTGTGAGCAGGGGCCCAACGTGGGGCCAGTCATCCTGTCCCAGCCCTCGCGGGCGATGGCTCCGAAGGTTTCCAGTGCACACCAGGGCGTCATCAGGAGCCAGGGGGGAGTAGGCGTCGAGCTCACGTCCCGGGTCCGGGGAGGCGTGGAGAGCCGCAGGACTGTAGCGCGCCACCAGAGTCTCTACGCCGCCTGGAGGCTCTCCGTAAGTTGTTAGGTAGCGGCCTGTTGCTGTACCGCTGGTCTGCAACAGCTGCTGTATATGTCTGCTCATAATAAACCTTTTTTTTTTTTTTTTTTTTTTTTTCAGGTGAGGGCCGGTTCTGTGCTCATGCCCGCATCCTCCACCAGTGGCTGGCGGGCCGGTGCACAGAGACAGGGAAGGCGAGTAAGCAAGAAACTCAGGCTTTATTCTGTGTGTGGGCGTGTGTGTAGGTCCGTAGGCCGGGCTGACGCCCGTGGCGCTCGTGGGGGCGTGTCAGGGGAATCCCGGAAGAAGCCTAGGGGTTCTCGGGCCGTCCCTCAGCGCTGCTGGCGTCGTCTCGGCGGCCTGTGATCCTCTTCGGTGTCGGTGTCTTCCGCCGGAAGTGTATACCGAGAGGAGAAAGAAGGGAGAGGAAGAGAGATTAGTCAGGTAGTACGGTGAATACCTGTACGGGGATCGCTTTTCGGACGCCAACCGTTCCGTATGTCGGTACTTCGATCTTCCCGGGCGGAAGGGGCGCCTTTTATTTCCGCCCCTCGGGTAGCGGTGGTGGAATTCCTCCGTCCGGATCCTCAATCCCCGGCCCGATACGGCAGCGGGTCCTCCCGGCATGACGTCCTTTCCGGGTGCCGCAAAGGCCCCTGCGGGGCTGCCTGCTCGTGCCGCCTACGGCAGTTGGAGAAAGGCGATTCTCTTCATCCTCGCACCGCGTGTCCGTCCGTCCGCGACAATATATATATATATATATATATATATATATATATATATATATATATAATATATATATATATATATATGTACACCTGCAAATTCTAAACATTCCATCAATATGCATGAAACGTGTTAAAACATGCTAGAAACACTTAGCGAAGTGCTAAAGCATGCCGTTACTGCACTTAAACAGGAAGTTGTTACAACTCATGTATACAATGTCTAATCTTCCCAAAAACTTCAAGATTTTAAAAAGGGGTCAGTGCATGATATGAGCAAAAACTGAATGCTTTTCCCCCCTACGGCACAAATGAAAACCCCCCTCTAGCTTAGCAGATTTGTCAAATGAATCTCTCATTCTTATCCACTGCTACTCTCTACTAAAGGGTAGATGGTCAAATTACACTGCTACATGTGACTAGTGTTAACTTCGTGTAACAGATTTCATCAATAATATTAGCAGGTGTAGACAAACCTCCATACACGAGTCCACTATTGGTCATACAACAATTGAGAATATGCCCAAATTCAATGATACTCGCCTTGAAATGTCCTTTGTATGGCTTTGCTCAGCAAGGTCCTCTAACACACGGTCTTATTGGTCTGAACTTGTCCAGGTATGTTAGGTGAGGAGGGGAAATGAAATCCTGTGGAGAGAAATTAAGTTAGAACGTCAATTTAAGGCAGAAATTTCAGTTTCAGTGACACACAATATTAAGTTGATATAATTATCAACATAATTATTTCAACACAACTCATCAAAATAATGTTTTCAAATTAAAGGGTTTAATTAAATCAACAAATTAGACATGTTTTCTTGCAATCATGCACTTAAGTAAATTGTGGTAATAGGTCCTCTGAATTACGTTTTAGAGAGCAGGTGAGAGTTTTAATACATTTAGTTTTTATTAAACTTTACTACTCCAGGGATAAAATAACCCAGAAAATCATTGTGGTAATTTAAATATGACTTTAAACATGAAATGTTTGTTAGAGAAACGAATGCATTTCATTTACTGTAACTGGGGTACCTCCAAAACAGGAGGAAAAACCTTCTGGTGATAAGGTTATACACAATTATGCAATTTTCTATATATTATATAAATGAAAATGAATTTAATGAAACCTACATGTATACAGATTAATTAAAAAAAAGTGTAAAATGCATTAATGAAATGTAATTTTTTAATCGAACAAAACGTAGGTCTTGCACATGAGTTAATGTTCTATCTCTGTTAATCAGTTGGCCATTTAGCTTTGTAGCTAACATGCCACCTATCAACATACTTTGCTCTATATCACACATACACTCTTTATATATACACTGTCCACTTTATTAGGAACACCTGTATACCTGCTCATTCATGCAGTTATCCAATCAGCCATTCAGCAGTGCAGTGCAAAAATAATCATGCAGATACAGGTCAAGAGCTTCAGTTAATGTTCACATCAAACATCAGAATGAGGAAAAAGTTTGATCTCTGCAACTTAACCGTGGCATGGTGTGTGTATGTGGTTGCTCCATCTTCATTATTCGTCAGGTAGTATTTCAACACGTTATTTTTCAACCTTACAAATTCAGGAGGTTGAAGAAGAAATTAACTTAGCAGTGAATTATATGTGTTTATTTACTGTCTTCTCCTTGGGTGCGTCTCTAATCAGCACTATCACGTCTCAGTAATACAGATCAGTGTAACTGCTAAACTCCACGTATCAGCACAGCACGAGGGTTTATGTTTCTAAAATAGTGGACTTGTTAAGGGGAAGAACTCAGAACCAACAATGTAGAAACATTACTTCCATGATATAACAGATTTCAGAGTGCAGTATACCTGGGTAACATTAGGGTTAAGTGTCTAATTTCAAATGAGCCATTCAGCACTAGGGGGCGGTCTGTTACCACAAATATATTTCATTTCATTTGGGCACCTCCAAAACAGGAGGAAAAATATTCATTATTGGCTTCTGGTGATAAGGTTATATACAGTTATACAATTTTCTATGTATTATAGAAATAAAATGAACTTAATGAAACCTACATGTATACAGATCAGTTCACAGAGTTCTTCGAAGGTATAGGCCCCGCCAACTTGCTGTGAGACAGACTCTGGCCACGCCCCAATGGATGAATGATGATGCTACTTGCTTGTGTGTTTATTGGAAGATTAAATAAATATTTGGGATCCACTGAAATGAAAATTCTTGGCCGAAGCCGAAACCGAACACGTTTTTTTTTCACGTTTTTTTTCCCATTTATTTTGCCCTTTTTCCACCATTGCCTAAATTAAATAGTGAAAGTGTTCTTTTTCACTATGTTGTCTTGCTTTTCAAAGAAAACAATCAATTACAAAAACTACAATTTCAAAATATTTATTTAACACTGAACTTTTTTTTTCATTCCAGCAGGCACAGGCTACCAACAAGGCCCAATATAACTTTAAATAAATAAATGACTAAAATAAAAATATTGTGATGTGGTGATCTTTGAGCCCCTTTAAGAGACGATGTTAGGTCTATAACTGACTGCTGAAAGAATGGAACACTCTGTAGCCTACAACTAAAAAGTGCATTAAAAAGTGCATTGACAAGAGTGCAGGAAAAGGTTCTATTGGGTTCTCTCGGCGGATTATATTGGGGATATATACACGCTCGCACCCTCTACACCTCAAGAGTATTATAGTAGATATAGTAGAGTTAGATACATTGTTCATGTTCTGTTCCTTGATACATTTAGTTAGTTTCAACTATAGATTAGTTCATTTAGTCCCTTTGCCTGTCTTGACTATGTTTTTTGGATGACGATGTGGATTTGTCTGCCTGTCTTTAAATAAATGTCTTTACCTGCTTCTGTACTCTACTCCCTTACGTCTCGCGACGGGACAGAATTCTCCGGAACAGAGACAGAACAGTGAACATCCGAAGAGCACGTAGCTCGTGCACGCGCGCGCCCCCTCACCGAGCTCGTGAAATTCGCGTGTCTCACTCTGGTTCTAGACTATTTGTTATCGTCATCAAACACGCCACTGTTCGGTCAAATTTATTCAGCATTTTCACTTATTTTACTATTTTCGGCCGAATAATTTCAGTTGCCGAACATTCGGTGAATCCTAATAAATAAATAAATAAATAAACAAACAAACAAACAAATAAACCGCACAAAAAGGCATGTGGACCAACAGTACTGGGGTGAAGAGATTAAAATGGACGAATCCAGGACAAGAACAATAAAGCCAATTTCAGCTGATTTAAAGAGAACGATGGTGACAATAACATTTATTTGGACGTTTTGTTTCATATGCAAAAAGACCTCAGTGTTCTCCATAAAGAGTTTGGGATATCTGCAAAAAAACTAAATAAAAACAACACTACACAGAAAAAAGCCATGAGTGTTCTAACACGAGCAAGAGACAGAGAGAAGAAGCTGAGAATGACGTCTCCAAAGCTCTACTGCACTTCCTCAATCAAGCCAGATAAATATCATTAATTATCAAAAGTTCCTGTTTTAATAAACATTCAAAAACAAATCTAGAAGAAAAAAGAGAACTCTTTTACACTCTGGTATGATGCTATTTTCAGTGATGTACTGTATTAAAGTCATAAGAAGAAGTTTTCTTTTATTTCTTTTTTTGTGCATGGATGCAAATTATACAAATAAAAATATAATTTTCTTCAAGGCTGCTGCTAAAAGAAAAAGAAAAGAGATGGATCGAGAGCCCGGTCGGCCATTTTGAACGGTTTCTATTCAGTTGGTTGAAGAGAAATCTCCAGTGCATGCTTTACAGTAAGAGTGACTGTGTTGAAGATTAAGATTTGGTTGTTGTTGTACGTCTGTATTTGTTGCAGATCAGCAGCGGTGTGTTCTGGGAAAAATAAAACCCATTTCCTAATAGAACAAGACTTTATTTTAAATTCCATATTTTCCAGACTACATTTTGCTGTGTTTTTCACCTTGTAGTTGCTACAGTACGCATATCATAATTCTTGCTTATGCTGATTCTTAGTGTGATTATTTTTCTAAAAAAATAGAGAAACTGAAATCACACATTTTAATAATCACGCGTAAACAATAACAATAACAATAACAGCTGTCCTGGTGGATAGAAATCACCAACGTTTAGCCAGAAGGAAACCTCCGTGCTCAACATGTTAGTGTTTATCTCCATGCAGATTTGAGCAGGATATGACTCATAGTCTGGAAAATACGGTAAACAGATTAGACCCTTAAAATACCTTTATTTCAAATCTATGACTTGTGGTTATTATAATTGTGCAAACTGCACTTTTCTCTTTCTTCCATCTGCTTTCAGGCTGCCATGTTGATTTGTTTCCACTGGGAGGCACTGTGTTTTATTCTTATTGTCTTTTCACCTTTCATTTCTCCACTCATTTGTCCAAAATCAGACATGTCAACAACAACAACAAAGAAAAAAGAAGGTTGAGACTAATTCCCACTTTTGAGCATGTTTCACTAAAAGATTAATCAGTGTGAGAGTTCGTGGTTAGTGCATGTGGGCGTGAAGCTCAGCTCTCTGATCTTCAACTTTATCAAACGCTGTTTATGCTCATTTTGTTTCCCCCTTTTTTTATTATTATTATTATTATTATTATTATTATTATTATTATTATTATTATTATTGCATTTAATGTCTCCTTTAAAAACCAGGTGATTCCCAGTGAAATGAAGAAAAAACACACGTTTGCAAGGGAGACCTGGCCAAGTTGTTCAAATGGATTTTAAAGTACTTCTATATTTAACAGAAGTTTAGTAGTAAGGTTGCAAGTATATTTTATTTTAATATTGTAATAAAGAAAAAATATTTTTTTTAATGACCCCATTAGATGGTGCAGTATGTCACAGACTGGTTTATGAAAATGGGAAAATTGCCACACAATTTTTTATTTTTTTCTTGTTTTGAGAAAAACAAAAAATAAGAAACACTCTGTGTTATTTATACTTTGCATGTTGTTATTATTTAGATTTTTTTCTCCTACTCTGATTGACACCTTGTTGTTAGAACCAGAAGATATGACCACATCACCCTGATCTTATCCACACTGCATTGGCTCCCAGTAAAATTTCACATTGATTATAAAATACTCATACTGACCTATAAAGCACTAAACGGTCTCACACCACAGTACCTAAGCAAAACTTTGATCTTTTATTATCCACCACGCCTACTTAGATCAAAAGGTGCAGGCTATTTGTTGGTACCTGGAATAGTGAAGGCTACAGCAGGGGGAAGAGCTTTCTCTTATAGAGCCCCACAGTTTTAGAAAAGCCTTCCAATTAGTGTTCGGGACTCAGACACAGTCTCGGTGTTTAAGTCGAGGTTGAAAACATATTTCTTTACTCAAGCTTACCATGAGTAGACTTTCTTTAACACAAAGTACACAGTCTTATCCATCACAGGATAGTAAGCATACCTAATAGTCTCTAAAAACCTCTCTTTACCTCCCTCTCCCTCTGTCCTTCTGTCGAGCCACACATGATATTATGGAGATGCCAGTGATCCTGAACTTTCTGCACTCCGGAGCTGCCTGATCCATTCTGATGCCCTACCTCTGGATGGAGCTCTCATCAACTGGAGGCTAAATTCTGCCACTGAGGATGAGCCCAAGCAGTGCGGCGTGGAGATTGCTGACGATGGTGCTGCTTGAAGTACCATGGAAATGGTTTTGGACCTCGATTTCACATGGACATTCTCACTGTGGTTGCTGTGGTTACGGTTGCGGCGATGGCCTTGGGACAGCAATTACCACATCCAGTTTTGCACTCGGGTCTCCTTTAGTGAACAGTGGACTAGTTCAACAAACAGACTTCATATAAAACCTTAATGAACTTTCTTTTACTTTCACACTATCCGTTGTTACCCAGATGAGGACGGGTTCTCTTCTGATTCTCTGGTTCCTCTCAAGGTTTATCCCTCATATCATCAAGCGCTATACAAATAAAATTGAATTGAATTGTGGTTAATGTTTCAGTAGAGAGACATTTGGTTTAATTGGAGAGGTCAGACAAAGAGGTATTCTAATGAGTCACCCAGCCAATCCCCCAACCCCTCGCAGGAGAGCATACTTTTGACTGGGCAACCAACATAACCTGGTAGGGTTTGGCCAGAAATGGCAACATGGAGTCATCTTGTGGGCTCACCATGTGCATAATGGAGGTTGGACTTCATTACATTTACAGCATTTGGCCTTTTCCAGAGCAACTTACATTTATCTCACTTATACAACTGAGCAGTTGAGGGTTAAGGAGCCAGTAGTGCCAGCTTGGCACAGCTGAGATTTGAACTCATGACCTTCTGATCAGTAGTCCAGTATCTTAAACACTGAGCTCACTGGGTCAGGGTGAATGCTAGACCGGCAGCATGCACGTGTTGGACTGATGGACTACAACCTTGAAATGAAAACTGGATTGGGAATCATGAGATGAAAAGATAAGGAGATCGATATATTTGGTTTTACATCCACATAGTTGGGGTGGTCTCTCCTATGCCAAAGGAAATAGGTCTCCTTAGTGAGTGTGGAGAAGAGGACAAGAGGGGACAAGAGGGTCACCTCCATGATTTTTCGAGTCTCAAGTAGGAAACCTCTGACAGTTGTTTGTCTTTATGAACCCAATAGCAGTTAGGAGTATTTAACCTTCTTACAGAAGGTGGACCAAGTGACTCCAGACTCTCCTGACTCCATAGTCTTTCAGGGGGACTTCAGTGCTCATAATGGGAATGATGGTGATTCTTGGGCAGAACGAACTCCCATATCTGAAGTCAAGTGGTAAAAAGTTATTAGACTTCTGTGCAAGTTTTAAAGCCAAGTACTCACATCAGCTCGAGGATGAAGATAAAACACAAAGAACATGAGTGAGAAAATTAAGGGTCCAATTTATTGCTCCAACACACGAGATCCACACAGTGAGACGTCCCAAAGTGATCTGAAAATCCCCCAAAACGGGACTCCCTTTTAATAGTTTTTCAAACTTAGTATACGCCCCCTGTTTTACCCAATTACCAATATGTCTGGTCTCTGGGTGATTTCTTCATCCATTATTTTTGAATTCCAGGTGCTTTAGATCTGGAGAGCCTTATCCCAACAGTCAATGATAAATTTTGATTGCATCATCAGACTTATGTTTTTGACACATGGGTAAAGTGAGGTGCAGAAGTGATGGTGAGTTACTGTGCAGAACAGATGAATGTGCTAAAACCAGGAGAGCTTCTTGTGTTGCTTGGGGAAATCATCTTTGAGATTAATTTAACAAGCGTTAGCTGCCTTGGTTTATGCAGACACTTCATTCACTCATGCAGGATTGCTAGTTACATTTTCAGTACAATGAGCAAGCTTAAGAGTCAAAATGACAATAGGTAGTTAAATATTAAAAATCCCCAGAGATCAGCAGTTTCTGAAATACTCCAACCAGCCCATCTGGTACCAACAACCATGCCATGGTTAAAGTCACAGAGATCACACTTTCTCCCCATTCTGATGTGTGAAGTGAACATTAACTGAAGCTCTTGATCTGCATCTGCATGATTTTATACATCGTTGTCACATGATTGTCTGATTGTTAACTGCATAAATGAGCAGGTGTACAGATGTTCCTAATAAAGTGGATAGTGAGTGTAGACTGTTTACACTGCAAAGAAAAAAAAATGCAGCAGCTGGTGAAAATCAAGAAAGTGGGCTTTAAAGATCAATGGGAAACTTCTAAGAGGTGTCATTTCAGGAAAACGTCACTGTGCTGCACTGTGCACACTCAGTTCTTAAAGGGAATGATACAGTAGAAGGTGATGTGTTTGGATATTGCAGTAGGAAACCTAACCATGCCTTTTAATAATGTAGTCCAATCTCACAGTTTTCTGCAACTGTGTCATTGTTTGAATACGGCTGGGTATTGTTTGAAAATATTCAGCACCAACGCTGATCTGATGGAAATGTATTACATTTAATTCAGATTATTTCTCAGTGTGAGAAAAACGTTCAGGAAATGCCGCTGTGAGTCGAGCACATTTCATTAAAAATATCTTCTCTGGAATCTGCATCAGATGAAAATTCTTCATAACCTGAAATTAAACAAAACAAGTTTAATATTTAAGCTGTCAGGTTGAACATGAACATTAAACATCAAAGTAAAGATTAAGTGCAAAGTTTAAAACAATACCCAGTAACTCACTGAATATGAACCTGTTTATAATCAATAGCTCTTTATAAAAACAGGACCAGGTTACTTTAACTTTTTCTTCACTAAACAAAACGTATCAAACAATGTTAATGAGTCTAAATATTTATATATTTTATTTCTGTACATGTTTATCTGAAATACTTTTAAATCACCTCAAGTTCTGTAGTTTAAGACTGAAGAGCTGCTTCTTTTCTGAGTCTCTGAGATTATTCCAAGACAGATCCAGTTTTCTCAGGTGTGAGGGGTTTGATCTCAGAGCTGAAGTCAGAGCAGCACAGCCTTCACCTGAGATATCACAATTACACAACCTGCAGAGAGACAATGACACACTCTTCACTCTCTCAGTTTATATCATTACATGGATTACTGCACTTTTATATCTGGAATATACTGTGGAGTTTAAATTGATTATTTTTATTAAGTTTACAACATTTATCAGACTCCCTTATCCAGAGTGACTTATAGAAGTGTGTGTGGGCGTCACTACATGCAAATGAGCTGTGTCGGGAACGCGCTTCACACATTACAGGAGATCAACATAAACACACGAGTACGAAGAAAATCAGCCTTTCTGTCAGAAATCTTTAGTTCAGTTTGACTTGCACACACATTTGCATACAACTTTACTGAAATATTGATAATGTGGTCCAATGTATATATGTGTGTGTGTGTGTGTGTGTGTGTGTGTGTGTGTGTGTGTGTGTGTGTGTGTGTGTTTGCGCAAATGCAATTTATCTCTGGTGGTAATTTACAGTGTTTGGAATTCATCGACACATGCATGCAATTAAGAAAATGAGCATTTCCCAAACTTTTGTAAATCCGACAGAAATTATTTTGGTTATTTTGGTTTGGTTTGAATTATACAAAGACTTACACTTTAATAAAAGATTGATAAATGAGACACTGTGTGTGTGTGTGTGTGTGTGTGTGTGTGTGTGTGTGTGTGTGTGTGTGTGTGTGTGTGTGTGTGTGTGTGTGTTCTTGTAAATATGATTGTTATATCTCACAGTCAAGGCTGGGTTTCCTAAAAGCATTGCAAAGTTTAGATCATTGTAACTGGGAGAGAGAGTGTTCAAAGTGATGCTCGCTCTACCATTAAACGTAAATACTGTGATCAGATCAGGAAAAAACATCAATGTGGACTGAAATGAAATGATTTTCCTCCTCAGGATATTTGATGCTGAACCTAAAACCTCTGCTTCAGTCTCACTATTAGAGAATGTGTCTTACTGAGGAGCAGGTCATGTGACTCTCAGAGAGATGATCTTACCTCAGTGTCTCCAGTTTACAGTGAGGATTCTCCAATACAGCAGAGAGACACTTCACTCCTGAGTCTCTGAGATTATTCCAAGAAAGATCCAGTTCTCTCAGGTGTGAGGGGTTTGATCTCAGAGCTGAAGTCAGAGCAGCACAGCCTTCATCTGAGATATAACAATAACACAACCTGCAGAGAGACAATGACACACTCTTCACTCTCTCAGTTCAGGACACACAGATCAGTTCAGCAGGAACTTTTTCATCAGAGTCACTGCAGAAATACAGAATCTTAGACATGAATGATATGAGAGCAATAACTCAAGAATAAATTCTATTTATTGTGTTTGTGTGTCTGTGTAAGAGTAAGATGAAAACTTTTGCACTCGAGTCTCCTTCAGTGAACAGTGGGTAAAATAAACAAAACAGACTTCTTGTGAAAACTGTCTTGTATTTCCTGGTTACACAATTGCACTGCTTGACCATGTAGTACACAGTAAGTGAAGAGATTTATTTATAATTGCAGTATCCGCTGCACCCAGATGAGGACGGGTTCCCTTTGAGTCTGGTTCCTCTCAAGGTTCCTTCCTCTTATCGTCTCAGGGAGTTTTTCCTCACCAACGTCACGTATGGCTTGCTCATTAGGGATAAATTGATAGATTTAAAATCTATATAACGAATTTATATATTTCTGTAAAGCTGATTTGTGATAATATCTATTGTTAAACGGACTACAGTATACAAATAGAACTGAATTGATTTGAAAACCATTAAGAAATTGTCAATAATTCCCCAAAACAGCACTGAATCAGAAGAGATGCCAGACAGTGAAAGGCCAGAGTGCAGTACTGGAGCTACAGGAGATAAGCTCACACACATGGAGGAGGGTGAGATCTCCTCAGATGAGGTGAGTTACTCTGACTGCTCAGGTGTGTCAGAAACACAGACAGATGACATGTACTCCATCACACAGATCAACCGGGTTCTAGAACAGACTAAAGGAAAAAGGAACTTTTCACTGTCGAGTTACTTCCCTGATAAGTCCAAGTTGGTGAAGTCAGCACAACACGTCACCAAGAAAGAGATCCTGAAGATGCTGTCACCTAGGAGAAGATTTCCTCTCAGGAAATGGACATCAGCGGTACGAAAGACTCATCTAAGTTAGTTGTGGACAGGATCTATCTGGCACTCTTTCTGCTTCTGGACTTTTCCCTGTCGTCTCTGTTTCCACACATGAGACTGGATTGAAAACTCTGTGTCATGGACATTGAGAGACTGGACATGTCAGTGTGGAGTCAGTACACTCCTGCATCCTGAGCAAACACTGGACAAAAACTTGGACTTAACTCAATCTACTATAAGTTGGACATCTGATCTTAATTTCCAGATTTCTATTTTCATGGACTTGTAAAGGTGTTCTGAGTGTGGACTTTCTACTTACATGGACTTAAAAATGAGAACAGACTGCAGAGGGTTCACGGTTTTCGGGCAGAGGTTGAATGGTGGTGTTTATAAATATTTAAATAAACAAATACAGTCCCCTCCGAAACTATTGTTTGGGATTTCAGTTTTTATTTAATGATATTTTCATCTAGATGTGTTGAAGAGCATAAAACATAGAACTGTTTGTATCAGACCACTCAAATTTAGGTGAGCAAAAGTATAGGAACAGACAAGACTAAGTAAATTTAAGTAAATCACACTTAATACTTGGTTACATATCTCTTGCCTGTGACTCACTGACATCACCAAACTGTTGGTTTCTTCTTTTGTAATGCTTTTCCAGGTTTTCACTGCAGCCTCTTTCAGTAGTTGTTTGTTTCGGGGGTTTCTCTCTTCAGTCTCCTCTTCAGGAGGTGAAATGCTGATCGGTTTGGTTAAGGTCTGGTGATCGACTTGGCCAGACTAAAACCTTCCACTTTTCCCCTCTGATGAAGTCCTGTGTTGAGCTGACAGTGTGTTTTGGATAATTGTCTTGCTGCATGATGAAGTTCCTCACCATTAATTTGGATGCATTTTTCCCTAAATTGGCAAAATGTTCCTGTAAACTTCTGAATTCATTCTGCTGCTTCCATCATGAGTTCCATCATCAATAAAGATCAGTGAGAATGTTTCAGAGGCGCCATGTAAGCTCAATCCAGAACACTACCTCCACCAGGTTTCACAGATGAGCATGTATGTTTTGGATCATGAGCAGATGCTTTCTTTCTCCACACTTTGGCCTTTCCATCATTTTGTTGGAGTTTAATTTTGGTTCCAGATCTTTTGTGGATCATCTCTGTATTTATTTGTAAATTCCAATCTAGCTTTCTGATTCTTACTGCTGGTGAGTGGTTTGCACTTTGTGGTATGGCCTCTATATGTCTGCTCTCGAGGTCTTCTTCAAATGGTGGATTGTGATACCTTCACCCCTGCCCTGTGGAGGTTGTTGGTGATGTCACTGACTGTTGTTTAGGGGTTTTTCTTCACAGCTCTGTAGGCGGACCAACAACCCGAGGCGCAATCTAGGAGGTTCGCTCCTTCCCCCGACTGCCCGCACGCAGGCGGGCAGCCTTCCGCGCCGGTCCCAACGCTTAGCCGGAAGGGCCGTCACGGCAGGGTGGAGCCAACCCCCCCGCGGCCGGCGGCGGATTGGGCGAACGGGGGGCAGGAGGTTCACCAATCCAGCTCCAGAAGGAGGGGATAAAAGGACACCCTTCCGCCACGAAGGGAGGAGATCAACTCGGCTACGTAGGGCAGCTAATGTCCGAGGTATTTGCCACTGAATCCGCGCAAACACGGGCTTACCTAACCGTTTTTTTTTTTTTTTTTTTTTCTCTCTTTTTTTTTTTTTTTTTTTTTTTTTTTTTTTTTTTTTTTTTTTTTTTTTTTTTTTTTTTTTTTTTTTTTTTTTTTTTTTTTTTTTTTTTTTTTTTTTTTTTTTTTTTTTTTTTTTTTTTTTTTTTTTTTTTTTTTTTTTTTTTTTTTTTTTTTTTTTTTTTCTCTCTCTCTCTCTCTCTCTCTCTCTCTCTCTCTCTCTCTCTCTCTCTCTCTCTCTCTCTCTCTCTCTCTCTCTCTCTCTCTCTCTCTCTCTCTCTCTCTCTCTCTCTGCTCACAGAGGGCCTCCGCCCCGGACGAGGACGGCGACGACAGACGAGGACAGTGGTGAGGCCGAGAAACCGGCACAGGGAACCGCTCCTTCCCAGCTCTTCCGGGAATCCCGACACGCCCCGGAGGACGCCGCTACGCCAGCCCCGCCCCTGCCGGGTTTCCCTCATCCCCCCCACACGCACACACGCACCCAAACACACACACACACACACACCACTACGGATTGAAGGACAAAGAAATCCTGGGTTTTCCCTTACTTCTCCCACTACAACCTGCCTCCCGTGTGTTTGTGCTACGCCTTTCCCCCCTGGGCTGATCCCGCTACAGCTCTCACAATGTTTGTGATCAGCTGTTGTTGTTTTCCTTGGCCGACCGATTCTGTGTCTGTTGCTCAGTACATCAGTGGTTTCTTTCTTTTTCAGGACATTCCAAATTGTTGCACTGGCTCTGCTCAATGTTTGTGAGAAGCCTCTGATTAATTGTTGCTGTTTTCTCAGCTTCAAAATGGCTCGCTTTTCTCATACACACAGCTCTCTGATCTTCATGATGGCTTTTCCATTTTAACAACAAATGCAGTGTTCACAGATTAACCTGAAGGCTAAAACCACAAGTAGATGTTCAGAGATATTTATTGTTTAAACTCGCAATCTAACAGGACACACCTGGGTAACAAGAAACACCTGTCAGTCACATGTTCCAGTGTTTTGCTCGACTACAAATCTGGTGGTCTGATAGAAAATGTACTATGTTCTCTGTCATTTAACACATCTACATATAAATACCAGGAAATTAAAACTGAAATTCGAAACTCTCTTCTCATATTCAACTTTTAATCTCAAACCAAAATGTCTTCAGTCTACAGCAAAAACAAATGAATTGACCCTGCTGTTCCAGTAGATTTGAGGGGTTTGCATGTAAATATGCTGCATTATACACAACTTACTAGTCAAAGTCTGTCTCTCTCTTTCTGGGAAAACAAAATGTTGCTGACAAAAAGACATTTATTTTTATGTCATGTACAATCCAAAATTATGTAGAAAATGCTAAATGTGTAAATATTATGTGTCTTATTGAGGAGCAGGTCATTTGACTCTCAGAGAGAAGATCTTACCTCAGTGTCTCCAGTTTACAGTGAGGATTCTCCAGTACAGCAGAGAGACACTTCACTCCTGAGTCTCTGAGATTATTCTTAGACAGATCCAGTTCTCTCAGGTGTGAGGGGTTTGATCTCAGAGCTGAAGTCAGAGCAGCACAGCCTTCATCTGAGATATCACAACTACACAACCTGCAGAGAGACAATGACACACTCTTCATCTCTCAGTTTATATCATTACATGGATTACTGCACTTTTTATATCTGGAATATTCTGTGGAGTTTAAATTGATTATTTTATTAAGTTTACAGCATTTATCAGACTCCCCTTATCCAGAGTGACTTATAGAAGTGTGTGTGTTGCCGCTACATGCAAATGAGCTGTGTCGGGGAACGCTTCACACATTACAGGAGATCAACATAAACACACGAGTACGAAGAAAATCAGCCTTTCTGTCAGAAATCTTTAGTTCAGTTTGACTTACACAAACATTTACAAACAACTTTAATGAAAGATTAATAATAAATGAGGCCCTGCATATGTGTGTGTGTGTGTGTGTGTGTGTGTGTGTGTTAGGGATGCCAAGATACCAAAAATCTAGTTGGGGTACCGATACCACCAAAAGTACACAATGCTCAATATCAAAGTCGATACCACGGTGTGGTATAAAAATAAAATAAAATTTAAAAAAATTTAAAAACTCTCCTGGAGGACATCCTCCTCTGGCTGATACTGGTAAAGAGAGAGAGAGTCTACCCCTACCTTATACTCTACCTTACTCTACCTTATACTCTACCTCCCCACACACCCCTACCTTATACTCTGAATGCAAGCATTAGTTTAAATTCACTGATATGGTGGCAGGCCAAAAAGATTTATTAAAATCATGAACATGTGAATAATTATTAGTGACATTAGGCTAGATTTAGCTGACAGGATACAGGCTGAATGGCGATGCATGGTGGAACATTAGGAGGTAGTTTTAACATTGCAATGTGTTAGCGTTGCTAACAAATAACTGGCTATTGCAAACATTACATGGAGCATAACGTCAGCTGGTTTCACGGCTACAATGCAGCCGTCTCAAACAAATATAATATCGGACCATCTTTTAGGTGCTTCGCCAAAGTCCAGGTGTTTCCTTGCTTTGTCTGAAATGAACGATAGCATCGGTTGCACACCGTAAACCAATACAAGCTTTACTCTCTTTTCCTCTCGATGATTCGGACGGAGCTAAACTTGTTAAGCTAAGCTAGTCTTCTGTATTTTTTCCAGTGTGCTTGTAAGCGTTCTTCCTCTTCTTCTTCACCACTTGTGGAGCGACTAAAACACTTGTGCGTATTTGCTGCTCCCATCAGGTGCGGAAGAATCGCAATCACTGTACTTTTGTAACAACCGGTACCAACTGTACTGCAGAAAAACAAGTACCGTCACGTTTTAAGAATGTTGCGACCAACTTGGTACCAAAGTATCAGTTCTTGTGACATCCCTAGTGTGTGTAATTTAATGTAATCAAAAATAGAAGAACAAACAGGACTAAGTTTCCTAAAAGCATTGTAAAGTTAAGATCATTGTAACTGGGAGAGAGAGTGTTCAAAGTCATGCTCGCTCTACCATTAAACGATGATGTTTGTGCTGTGATGCTTTTGGGAAACTCGGCCCTGATCTGCTTATACTACTACAAACACTGAATACATAAATACTGTGATCAGATCAGGAAAAAACATCAATGTGGACTGAAATGAAATGATTTTCCTCCTCAGGATATTTGATGCTGAACCTAAAACCTCTGCTTCAGTCTCACTATTAGAGAATGTGTCTTACTGAGGAGCAGGTCATGTGACTCTCAGAGAGATGATCTTACCTCAGTGTCTCCAGTTTACAGTGAGGATTCTCCAGTACAGCAGAGAGACACTTCACTCCTGAGTCTCTGAGTTTATTCCCAGACAGATTCAGTTCTCTCAGGTGTGAGGGGTTTGATCTCAGAGCTGAAGTCAGAGCAGCACAGCCTTCATCTGAGATATCACAATAACACGACCTGCAGAGAGACAATGACACACTCTTCACTCTCTCAGTTCAGGACACACAGAATCATCAACTTTATCATCACAATCACTACAGCCTTAAATCACAGTGTATTACTGTGAATCATGTTTATGAAATTTTAAACAGTATTACTAAAATGAAATGGCGGTGTTAAAAACAGGTTGTATTATTTATTATTATAGTGTGAAAAGGTCTGAAAAGTTGTATTCATGATTCACAGAACAGAACTTCTCAAACCACAATGAAGTGAAAATGACAAAACCTTAACTCTTACAACTGTAACCTATTCCTGAGCTTTTCATCACCAGACTTCTGAAATTATATTGTGTGTGTGTGTGAGAGAGAGAGATAAGATCATTAGACAACAGTGTGTAATTAATCAGTGTTACAGTGAAATATAATGATTTTCCTCCACAGGATATTTGATGCTGAACCTAAAACCTCTGCTTCAGTCTCACTATTAGAGAATGTGTCTTACTGAGGAGCAGGTCATGTGACTCTCAGAGAGATGATCTTACCTCAGTGTCTCCAGTTTACAGTGAGGATTCTCCAGTACAGCAGAGAGACACTTCACTCCTGAGTCTCTGAGTTTATTCCCAGACAGATCCAGTTCTCTCAGGTGTGAGGGGTTTGATCTCAGAGCTGAAGTCAGAGCAGCACAGCCTTCATCTGAGACACCACAATCACACAACCTGCAGAGAGACAATGACACACTCTTCACTCTCTCAGTTCAGGACACACAGATCAGTTCAGCAGGAACTTTTTCATCAAAGACTCACTGCAGTCTTTAATCACTATGAAATACAGAATTATCAATTATATGAGAGCAATAACTAAAAAAATTAATAAACAAAGAGGTTGTGTGTGTGTATGTGTCTGTCTGTGTGTGTGTGTTTGTGTCTGTCTGTCTGTCTGTCGGTCTGTGTGTGTGTGTGTGTGTGTGTGTGTGTGTGTGTGTGTGTGTGAGTCTATCGTGGTAATAAATTTAATACACAGGAAAACACAAGGGTAACAGAGTATGTAGTTTATTGAGAATCACTATCATACACATCATACACTGGGGAGAGAACAGGACTTGTAGGAGAATAATCTGTGGGTGAAAGGCAATATAGTGGTGTGTTTGTAGTAAAGCTACTATCATCATCAGAGGAAAGAATAAACGGGTCCTGCACAGAGGTCATGGGAAACAGCTGAGCCTCAGTTTGAGTAGAATCATGAACATAGGACACTGATGGAGTGATACGATAAACGGGAGGATAAGGAAACCCTGGAGGTACAGGTGAAGAGCAGAGACGGTCCAGCAGAACTGTAACAGACACTGACAAATGTGCCAGCTGATGACGTATATATTCACCCAGGCCTGTGACATTGAGCAGCCGAGAGAGAGAAGGGAGTTGGTCATCTGGACAGAGATAAGAGAGAAAGGACAAAAATTAGATAAAACAGTAGAGGTCACACTTTAAATATTTCCATATACACAGTATCTCACAAAAGTGAATACACCCCTCACATTTGTGTAAAAAATTTGATTATATCTTTGCATGTGACGACACTGAAGAAATGACACTTTGCTACAATGTAAAGTAGTGAGTGTACAGCTTGTGTAACAGTGTCAATTTGGTGGTGGACTAAACCCTATTGAGCATCTGTGGGGCATCCTCAAACGAAAGGTGGAGGAGCAAAAGGGCTCTCACATCCACCAGCTGCGTGATGTCGTCATGGAGGAGTGGAAGAGGACTCAAGTGGCAACCTGTGAAGCTCTGGTAAACCCATGCCAAAGAGGGTTAAGGCAGTGCTTGAAAATAATGGTCCCCACACAAAATATTGACACTTTGAGCCCAATTTGGACATTTTCACTTAGGGGTGTACTCACTTTTGTGTCCAGCGGTTTAGACATTAATGTCTGTGTGTTGAGTTATTTTGAGCGGACAGTAAATTTACACTGTTACACAAGCTGTACACCTACTACTTTACATTGTAGCAAAGTGTCATTTCTTCAGTGTTGTCACATGAAAAGATATCATCAAATATTTACACACATGTGAGGGGTGTACTTACTTTTGGAGATACTGTACATGTACAAGTATAGAAAAGAATCTAGGAAACAGTAATCAATACATGACATGAACAAAGAATAATGATCAAAAGCACACTCATATGTGTGTGTAAGTCTTTAAGACAGTGGTCCCCAACCCCGGCCGCGGACCGGTGCCGGTCCGTGGGTCATTTGGTACCGGGCCGCACAGAAAGAAATAAATAACTTACATTATTTCCGTTTTATTTATTATCTGAGTCTGAACGATGTTTTATTTTGAAAAAAAAAAAAAAGACCGGCATTCTCTCCGTTACATCCGTCTATGACTCACTCTAGACGTATGTCAAGACGCTTGTTCCGGTCACGTGATACGTTAATCGTTAGGGGGCAGAGCGGATGTCACTCATGTTATGTTGTTGTCGTGATCTTACTAGGACACTGCTAATAAAGTTGCGATTTCACATTGGATCCACGTTTTATTATTATATATTTTTTAATTTATAAAAACCCCAGTTTTTATGCCGTCGTATTATTTTATTTTGTTGTATTTATCCGCCACACCTTAAAGGCCGGTCCGTGAAAATATTGTCTGATATTAAACCGGACCGTGGCGCAAAAAAGGTTGGGGACCACTGCTTTAAGAAACACGCGCGCGCGCACACACACACACACACACACACACACACACTCAGATAATGTTTAAGAAGCACCAAAAAATTTTAAAGAAACTTAGAATTAGAGAAGAAATATGTAATAATAGGCAATAATAAAAATATATCTCACCCATAATGAAGAAGTGGTAAAATATCCAAATTGTCCAGGACAACGGGGCGATGAGATGCACACAGCTCGGTTACCGGAAGTGGGAATGTCAGTAAGGGAATTGGAATTTTTATTTAAATACTCGAAAGAAAATCATGAATATAAGGAGATATCCAATGACTGAAAATGGGTTTTAAAGGGATTCCAAAGAGAGAATATTTGATTCAAATGGTATTTAAAAATGAGAAAAGTTGAGTTTAAGGAGAAATAAAAATAATAATCATTATTTCAGCATATTGGGATTCCAAAAGAATGAGATAATTGGACGTAACCTAAAGATAAGTCTGTATAAATAGGGCATTGAGTCTGTGTATAGATTCAGATCACTTTAGGACGTCTCACTGATTGGATCTCATGTTTTTTTTTAAACAATAAACTGGATTTTTGCTTCTCTCATCCAACGTGTTCTAGATTTTTACTTTCAATTGTGCTTTTGAGTATGATCACTTATGGAAAAAAGTAATTAGCACCACTCCTCATTTTAGACAGAACACTATGTATTTCTGTCTTATTTTTAATGTCGTGACTAAAACTGTTCATCAGAAATGTTCTCTTCAGTTCCAGTTCTGAGACAAGCAAAGATCAGTAACATCAACTATATGTAGAAAACACAACTAATATTGTGATCAGATAATTAGGAATCAGATTAATCAGTGTGCACTGAAACTATTAGAGAATGTGTCTTACTGAGGAGCAGGTCATGTGACTCTCAGAGAGATGATCTTACCTCAGTGTCTCCAGTTTACAGTGAGGATTCTCCAGTACAGCAGAGAGACACTTCACCCCTGAGTCTCTGAGTTTATTCTTAGACAGATCCAGTTCTCTCGGTGTGAGGGGTCTGATCTCAGTGCTGAAGTCAGAGCAGCACAGCCTTCAACTGAGATATCACAATAACACAACCCGGTAGAGAGACAATGACACACTCTTCACTCTCTCAGTTCAGGACACACAGATCAGTTCAGCAGGAACGTTTTTTTCATCAAAGAGTCACTGCAGTCTTTAATCACTATGAAACACAGAATTAGTGATTTATATGAGAGCAATAACTAAAAACAAAAAGGGTGTGTGTGTGTGTGTGTGTGTGTGTGTGTGTGTGTGTGTGTGTGTGTGTGCGTTAGTCTATGTATTTCTGTCTTTAGAGGGACCAAATGTAGTCATATTATTTCGCGGAACATGTGACAGTTTTTACCTTCAGGACATTTAGCTGGTCCCAGTGAGGTATTATTTTGACAGAAACTGCAGTTTAAGGTTAAGGTTTGGCTGTAGGTTGTTAAATTGTGATTTTTATCTTAATGCTGTTTTAAAGCAGGATGTTGAATTGCCAGGATGTTACCTGACTTGTGTAATCTCACAGCTGTTGCTTGTTACAATTCACCCTTTTGTTGAAGACATTTCCCCCATTGGCATGGACCAATCAACATCCAGCACTGAATCTCCAACCTGTTTACTTCACACCAAAATACTTTCTTCTGTACCCAATATAACAACTTGCTTTCAGATGGGATGACAGAGATGGTGCAGACGTGAGACTAACACTCTGTTCTCTGTCTCTCCGACGGTGGTGTAGTGTTGTAAATAAACCATATTTTCCATAAAGCGACATGTTGTTGATCTTTACTGCAAAGTTCCTGAGTAATCTCTGCAGCAGGAAATCTGTGATCTAATAAGGTGTAGCTTTATTTAGCTAAATTTTAATACACAAATTAATAGTAATACGCCACAGAGACGTACAAGAGTCTGTGTGTATGTGTGTGTGTGTGTGTGTGTGTGTGTGTGTGTGTGTGTGTGTGTGTGTGTGTGTGTGTGTGTGTGTGTGTGTGTGTGTGTGTGTGAGTGAGTGAAAGAGAGAGAGAGAGAGAACACTACAAAAAGTTCACACCCCATGATGAACAATGAATGCAGTACAAAGGAGTAAATGTTCTCTTTCTTTAGAACCATCACCTATTTCAAAGCTTATTTTCAGCTTCCTTTATTACTGAGAAAGCTGCAGGAGAAAGTCGTCATGATTATTTTTAAAGTCGTGACTAAAACTCTTCATCAGAAATGTTCTCTTCAGTTCCAGTTCTGAGACAAGCAAAGATCAGTAACATCAACTATATGTAGAAAACACAACTAATATTGTGATCAGATAATTAGGAATCAGATTAATCAGTGTGCACTGAAACTATTAGAGAATGTGTCTTACTGAGGAGCAGGTCATGTGACTCTCAGAGAGATGATCTTACCTCAGTGTCTCCAGTTTACAGTGAGGATTCTCCAGTACAGCAGAGAGATGCTTCACTCCTGAGTCTGTGAGATTATTCTTAGACAGATCCAGTTCTCTCAGATTGGAGGATTCAGATCTGAGCACTGAGACTAAAGCTGCATAACTTTTCTCATTTAGGCCACAATTATTAAACCTGAAGGAAAGAACAAAATACATGATGCAATAACAGTGTACATTATCAAACAAGTTCTCAAACACTTTTTATATGAAATGTACAAACATGCTATACATGTGCTGCAACATGCTGCATCATTTACTGTGTAATGTGTGTTTACTGAATGTAGATTAGAGACATTTATACCACAGTACCCTTGGTTCTGGATTCTGATTGGTCAGAAGGTGTTGATTAATTTTCTATAACAGCAGCTCTGACAGCAGTGCAGCTACAATCACAGCTTTATATTAATGCACTCTAATACATTATTGTTTCTATAGTAACAGCTCATTCACAGGGACTTGTTTCATGGAGTTATATTAACATTAACAGAGGAAAAACAACTGGTGCAGCTCCAGCATAAGTGATAACAGGAATTTGTTTGATAGACAAATTACTTTGGTGTAAGAGGAATAATACACTTTGCTGTTTTAGGAAAATAATCAATTACAGATTATTACAGTAACTCTGCTTCATGTTGGTCTGCATCACAACACCCTTTTACACTATTTTCCTATAATATGTTTTATTCTATATTAAATATACACTATATGGCTAAAGGTATGTAGACCCCTGATCATCACACCCATCTGTGGTTCTTCCCCAAACTGTTCCCACAAAGTCTTAAGCACACAATTTGTATAGAATGTCTTTGTACACTGTAACATTACAATTTCCCTTCACTGGGACTAAGAGGCCAAACCTGTTCCAGCATGACAAGGCCCTTGTGCACAAAGTGAGCTCCATGAAGACATGATGTTTCTGGAGTGGAAGAACATGAGTGTCCTGCACAGAGCCATGACCTCAACCCCACTGAACACCGACTGCACCCCAGGCTTCCTCACCTGACATCAGTGTGGGCGGTTGTGGCGCAGCTGGTAGAGGACGTTGTCCACTAATCGTAGGGTTGTAGGTTCGATTCCCGGCCCACATGAGTCCACATGCCGAAGTGTCCTTGAGCAAGACACTGAACCCCAAGTTGCTCCCGATGGCAAGCTAGCGCCTTGCATGGCAGCTCTGCTACCATTGGTGTGTGAGTGTGTGTGTGAATGGGTGAATGAGACACAGTGTTAAGCGCTTTGGATAAAAGCGCTATATAAGTGCACATTTACCATTTACCAGTGCCTGACCTCACTAATGCTCTTGTGGCTGAATGAACACAAATCCCACAGCCCCCCAAAATCTAGCATAAACCCTTCACAGAAGAGTGGAGCTTATTATAACAGCAAAGGTTGTATGCATTATTTTGGCTATTCAGCATGCAACTCTTATGATATCTAATGAGATGTGACAATATTCTTGTATCTTGCATGTATGCAGTAAGAATAGTGTAACAGTTATATTCAGCAGTACTTACTGAGCTTTTCTGGATGCTGCAACCACAGGCAGGAGCTTCAGAAGAACCTCGTCTGATGTACAGTGTTTGTTGGTATATTTATTAAGGACAAACACATCCTGTTCCTGTATTGATGTCAGTAACACAAACACCACAGCTGACCACTGAGAAGAAGAAAGTTTAATTTTTTGTAAATTTCCAGATTGCAGGTAGTGTTGGATTTCCTCAACTAGAGAATGATCATCCAGTTCATACAGACAGTGGAACAGGTTGATGGATTTCTCTGTTGAGGGATTCTCTCTGATCTTCTTCTTTATGTAATTAACTGTTTCCTGGTTACTGTGGGAGCTACTTCCTGTCTGTGTCACTATGGTTTGTAGGAGGATCTGATTGGACTTCAGTGAGAGACCCAGAAGAAAGCGAAGGAAAAGATCCAGATGTCCATTTTTACTCTGTAAAGCCTGATCTACAGCACTCTTGTGGACATCTGAGATTGTAACTTTTAGCATCAATTTCTGCAAGGCTGGCTTTATAAAAACATTTCTCTTTTTATTCATGAATGTCAGGTGCACATATAGAGCTGCGAGGTGTTCCTGAATGCTCAGATGAACAAAGCAGTACACTTTACTCTGGTGAAGCCCAAACTCTTCTCTGAAGATCTGTGTACACACACCTGAATACACTGATGCTTCTGTCACATCAATGCCACACTCCATCAGGTCTTCGTCACTAGAAGATCAGGTTGCTCTCTCATCAGCTGCTGAAAAAGCCGGTTTACCCAGTTTCAGAACCATTTCTGTATCTGTCTCTGCTCTTTTTGTGTACTTTTTCTTTATGATGTTTGTCTGAATGATAGGAAGTGTGTGTACATTTCAGTCAGAGTCTTGGGGAACTCTCCCACTCTGCTCTCACCCACCCAACATTCTCTCTAGAACAGTGGCTGAAATCCAGCAGAAGACTGGGATGTGGCACATGATGTAGGAGGCTTCTTAATGACTTCAGGTGTGTGATGATTCTGTTGCGCAGGCTCTGATCACTGATCCTCTTCCTGAAATATTCCTCCTTCTGTGGATCATTGAACCCTCGTACCTCTGTGACTCGATGGACACACTCAGAGGGGATTTGATCAGCTGCTGCTGGTCGGGAGGTGATCCAGATGAGAGCAGAGGGAAGCAGATTCCCTTTGATCAGGTTTATCAGCAGCACATGCACTGATGCTGATTCAGTTACATCACACAACCTCACTGTGTTTTGGAAATCCAGAGGGAAACGACACTCATCCAAACCATCAAAATGAACAGAACTTTGTCCAAGGCTGGAAATGTCTGTTTCTTTTATCTCCTTATAAAAGAAATGAAGAAGCTCCATCAGACTCAGTTTTCGATCCTTCATTAAATTGAGCTCTCTGAAAGGAAATGGAAATATGAGATGAACATCCTGATTTGTTTTCCTTCAGCCCAGTCTAGAATGAATTTCTGCACAGAGACTGTTTTTCCAATGCCAGCGACTCCCTTTGTCAGAACGCTCCTGATGGGTTTGTCTTCTTCAGATAAGGGCTTAAAGATGTCATTGCATTTGATTGGTGTTTCCTTTGTTGCTGCTCTCCGGATGCTGCCTCGATCTGTCTCACCTCATGTTCATTATTGACTTTTCCACTGTCTCCTTCTGTGATGTAGAGCTCTGTGTAGATCTCATTCAGAAGTGTTGGGGTTTTCCTGGTTTGTTATCACCTCATTTACATGCTGAAACTTCTTTATCAGATTTAATTTGCATCTCTCCTGAAGATGAGGTTCAGTGCTTACAGACTTACACCTGTAAAATGGTAATAGACATGTATGGTAAGATATCAAGCCCAATCTCTGTCATTTTTCTTGAGTCAAATGTATATGTGCTTGTTATCCTCATTATCTGTAGAAATACTCAGCACAAGTGACTGGAGAGATGTTTATAATACCAGCATAATAGTTAAAAATACTATTATTCTTTGCAGAGTTTGGTCTTACCCTGTATCTGTGATTATGATCTGTTGTGTTTTCTCTCTTGCTCCCTGCAGGACACTGAATACAAAAGTTTTAAATATCATGCACTTGTCCATTTTATTACACCATTATCCACATTACTTAAAATTATGGTTTGAACTTTAGCCTCTAATTTAATAAAACAATGATCAATGTTTCAGAGAATGTAAATGTAACTAAACCTGATGGATACAAATGATAAAATTACACAGATACAGGTCGAGAGCTTCAGTTAATTTACACATCGGACATTAGAATGGGGAAAAATGTGATCTCTGACCATGGCATGGTTGTTAGTGCCAGATGGAGTGGACAATTAAAGACCAGGTGACATTCTCCCCAATCTTCAACTGTCCAGTTTGGGTGAGTTTGTGTCCATTATAGCCTCCTAGATATAGATTCCTGATCCATAGATCCATAGATTCCTGTTCTTGACTGACAGGAGTGGAACCTGATGTGGCCTGCTGCTGGTGAAGCCTCAAGCTACAATGTGTTGTTCTTTCTGAGATGCTTTTCTGTTCATCACTTTTGTAAAGAGTGGTTATTTGAGTAACTATAACCTTTCTGTCAGCTCAAATCAGTCTGCCCTTTCTCCTCTGATCTCTCAACAAGAAGTTTCTAACCACAGAAGTTCCCTCACTGGATTTATTTAAAAAAAATTTTTTTTTTTTTTTGCACCATACTGTGTAAACTCTAGAGACCGTTGTGGATGAAAAGCCCAGAATATCAGCAGTCAAACCAGCTCCTAAGGCACCACCAATCATGCCACGGTCAAAGTGACTGAGTTTATATGTTCCCCATTCTGATGTTTGATGTAAAGATGAACTAAATATCTTGACTTGTATCTGTATAATTTTATGCATTGTGCTGCTGTCACATGATCGACTAATTGAGTGAATGTGAAGGTGTACAGGTGTTCCTAATAAAGTAAACAGTACATGTATCTTTATAATATTCTAAAAGAAAAATTTCATACTACAGAATATATATCAGTATATATCAGTGTAATGGATATTTTGTTTTTTTAAATTAAAATGTTTAACAATGAGATATTAGTTAATTCGAGTTACATGTAAATGTTTGTTACCGTTCTGGTGTGGATTCTCTCTTCTCTTTAAATGTTAGTGGTAAACCCATAGAATTATCACTCTTCATGGACACACAGCTGGGTACTGGTGAGTCTGATCTCTTTATTTCTGTTCTACTGCTCACACACACACACACACACACACACACACACACACACACACACACACACACACACAAATAAAATAAACAAACTGTACTAAATTCCTTTAGTTGATTCTCACTTATCAACAACCTGGCAACCATATTCACATATCTCCCATATTTAACTACAATTTTTAACCTTTTAATGTTTTATTCTTCAGAGATGTTTTAATAATTTAATTCTTTAGTTTTTTTATGTTTTACCTTTTAACATTTAAAGTCATACTTGTTATGACTGTAACCTTTAACCATTATAACCTTTTAGACTTTTAGCCTTTACCTGCTTATCTGCTTAACATTTTAAAATTAATGACAGCAAAATATAATTTTTAACTCTTTTAGCATGTTTAACTCTGTCAAGACATCAAAGTTCATCCATGAACTTTAGCTTTATAGTCTAAATTTGAACCAGATTATTTTGAATATTAAAGAATTGTTCGATGTGATTTTGCAATGCTCTAGTAGTTTTGAAATGTTTGTATTGTGGCACTAATTATTATTTTCTCTGATTTGATTTTCTACAGTTTACACAACACGTACAGGCCTGAGGTGGTCTTTTATGTGTATATAATATTAACTTTATTCCAAATAGATATTATTTTATAGTCAAATAAAGTTAGTAGTTTTATGAAGTGGCTTTAAGTAGTTTAATGAAGATGTTACCTGTGTGTAGATGAGGGATCTGCTGGAGGTTCTATAAACACATCACTGTTCATGGAGGAACTGCTGGGTCCTGAAGAGTCTGATATCTTTTCCTTGGTGTCACTATTCAACAACATATACGTTTTGTTATTAATAATTTATCTGCCTGTAGATTCTCATTAACATCAGTCAGTAGACAATCACTAAAAAGATTAGTACTAGAGCGGTCTGCCATTTTTAGGGATTTCTCTTTTAGGGTGAAGGCTGTTCATGTGAAAAGGCAGCATATTTTTGAACTGCTGCTCATGCAACATCAGTGGGCGCTGTAACACACTTGGAGGAAAGCGCTACTGCATGCATGATTAAACTTATTTAACTTTAACTTATTTTCCTAGAAATGTTCTATTCTACTTTCAGAGTCTAGGTTATTGGTGTTGATCAATAGAACAGATAATAATGTGTAAAACATTAAGAGCTTTAATTTATTGCCCTTTAAAGCCTCATGATGTTCACTGATGCCTGGGCAGAATCTAAGTTTAACCCCCGCTCTATGATGTACATAAAGTCTTTATATTTTCAATAAATATTCATGCCTTAAATAAAATAACTGCTTACCTCTTTTTGAACTGCAGAGATCCAGCAGGTTGTTCAGGATTAGTGTGATCCATTTTCACTATTAGTAAAGAAAGGTTATTGGTCATGGACAGACAGATGTGTATGATCAGGACTGATCTCTTTTGCTGGTATGTGCCACAGTCCACATTCAAACTTATATAAATATAAACAAATATATAAACATATACATACATAACTCTCAATACCAAACATTTGTTTTAAGAAGAAATAAATGTAATGCTTAGTAATACAGCATTTATAATATTTTCATTTATAAGCCTAATTTTTACAGTATTTATAATTTACAAAACAAACATAACAAAAATAACAACAGAACAAACATAAGTTCTGTTACCCCATTTTTAAAATATAACTAGACAATCATGAAGTATGCCTTTCACTTCTGGAATACAACATTCTACAGATAAAACTCACTCACACTCCTTTTAGACAAACAAATGGAAATAAAGCTTTTCACTTTGTGCTCGTTGATCCATTAATGACCGAAACTCCTTCACTTTATTATTATTCTCCCTGAACGATTGGCGCACGCGATCTGTCCCTTTAATATTCATCATTAATGTTTAATTACTATCTGATTATTATTAAATACCCATTTATATACAGTGAGGGAAAAAAAGTATTTAATCCCCTGCTGATTTTGTATGTTTGCCCACTGACAAAGAAATGATCAGTCTATAATTTTAATGGTAGGTTTATTTGAACAGTGAGAGACAAAATAACAACAAAAAAATCCAGAAAAACCGCATGTCAAAAATGTTATAAATTGATTTGCATTTAATAGAGGGAAATATGTATTTGACCCCTCTCAATCAGAAAAGATTTCTGACTCCAGGTGTCTTTATACAAGTAACGAGCTGAGATTAGGGACACACTCTTAAAAAGGGAGAACTTCTAATCTCGGCTTGTTACCTGTATATAAGATACCTGTCCACAGAATCAATCAATCAATCAGATTCACAACTCTCCACCATGGCCAAGACCAAAGAGCTCTCCAAGGATGTCAGGGACAAGATTGTAGAACCTACACAAGTCTGGAATGGGCTACAAGACCATTGCCAAGCAGCTTGGTGAGAAGGTGACAACAGTTGGTGAGATTATTACACAAATGGAAGAAACCAAAAAAGAACTGTCAATCTCCCTCGGCCTGGGGCTCCATGCAAGATCTCACCTCGTGGAGTTGCAATGATCATGAGAACAGTGAGGAATCAGCCCAGAAATACGCACGGGAGCTTGTCAAGATCGTCAAGGCAGCTTGGACCATAGTCACCAAGAAAAAAACATTGTAACACACACCAATGAGGCTGAAATCCTGCAGTATCCGAAGGTCCCCCGCTCAAGAAAGCACATAAACATGCCCGTCTGATGTTTGCCAATGAACATCTGAATGATTCAGAGGACAACTAGGTGAAAGTGTTGTGGTCAGATGAGACAAAATGGAGCTCTTTGTCATCAACTCAACTCGCCATGTTTGGAGGAGCAGGAATGCTGCCTATGACCCCAAGAACACCATACCCACCGTCAAACATGGAGGTGGAAACATTATGCTTTGGGGGTGTTTTTCTGCTAAGGGGACAGGACAACTTCACCGCATCAAAGGGACGATAGACGAGGCCATTTACCGTCAAATCTTGAATGAGAATCTCCTTCCCTCAGCAAGGGCATTGAAAATGGGTCGTGGATGGGTATTCCAGCATGACAATGACCCAAAACACACGGCCAAGGCAACAAAGGAGTGGCTCAAGAGGAAGCACATTAAGGTCCTGGAGTGGCCTAGCCAGTCACCAGACCTTAATCCCATAGAAAATCTGTGGAGGGAGCTGAAGGTTCGAGTTGCCAAACGTCAGCCTCCAAACCTTAATGACTTGGAGAAGATCTGCAAAGAGGAGTGGGACAAAATCCCTCCTGAGATGTGTGCAAACCTGGTGGCCACCTACAAGAAACGTCTGACCTCTGTGATCGCCAACAAGGGTTTTGCCACCAAGTACTAAGTCATGTTTTGCAGAGGGGGTCAAATACTTATTTCCCTCATTAAAATGCAAATCAATTTATAACATTTTTGACATGCGTTTTTCTGGATTTTTTTGTTGTTATTCTGTCACTCACTGTTCAAATAAATCTACCATTAAAATCTGATCATTTCTTTTTCAGTGGGCAAACATACAAAATCAGCAGGGGATCAAATACTTTTTTCCCTCACTGTGTATATATATATATATATATATATGCTTGTTCGTTTTAAAACAGCACTAATTATGTTTATATTCAAAAGTCATTTTTTGGGTTTTGATTTTTCCTCCACGCGCATGGAACCAAATCTTCCTGCTGTTTCACCTAAACATCTGGGTGTGTGTTGAAATGTCACCACCAAGTAAAATCTAATGAAATAGCAAAATATTTGCAGAATATACAGCTATAGTGTGTTTGTCCTCACTGATAAAGGTCTATAGATGAGGTATTTTTACTGAAATGAGAAAAATATACTCAGTTCACATAGCGCAGTTTTCCTACTGTAATGTACACACACCATTTTATAAACTGTATCATTATTTTCAATAGCAGAAATGAAAAATTACCTTTACTCAACAGTAAAGCGTTGTGGCGTTGGCATTAATCTCGCTGTTTCTTGATCTTTGAGTTTTCTCTGACGCACTTTTAAAAAGGAGCTGAGGATTCAGGAAGTCTTTCACTTCTGTAGAAGTAGAACATGTTGAAACTCATTCACAGGCACACAGAATTCCAGACTTAAACAGGTTCAGTTCTGCTGATTATATATAAACACACATTCTAGATATTAATCTACAGTTAAAGCTTACACAACACTGCACAACATTTAGACTCTGTAATAATCATAATAAAAGTTTAGTACATAGTAAAACTGGTAAAACAAACAAACAAACAAACAAACAAAACAATAATGTTCTATACACAAACACAATTATTCAACATTTTCTAGTATTAATGATCTCATAAGTGTTTAGCATCTCAATCTCCAGCACAGAGCCACAGTCAATACTACTTATTATTTATCATGTATATTCTTCTAAAAATTAAATAACAACACGAATATTTCACTGATTAGGAAATATATGTATTTTATATTTATTTAATGTCCTGTGTTGGTCAACAGCATAAATAATGAGAATTATGAGTGAAAATGTAGTTAATTATACTAATTGGTGGATTGTGAAAATAAGTTATTAATCGAAATAATGACACAGTAATTGGGAAATACAGGAAATAACACATAGTGGTTCAGGGCTTCTGTAATTTGAAAGAGGAATGAGATGACATCACTGAAAAAAGCACCAACCAAACACCACCAAAGTCACAGAGAGACCGAACACAAACACTCCCTCACATATATTTACATGGTCTATACTTCAGGAAAGATGAAGCACATCTCAGGGGTTATTTGGATTTTGTAACATTCCAGATATTTCAGTTCAGAGGGCTGAGTGCTAAGAAATGAAATAATAATACCAAAAATACAAAAACATAAATAAATAGAAAAAATCAAAAGCAAGCATTAAAAGAAAAAGTGAAATGTTGTAAAAATGCTACCTGATGAGGCACTCGATATCTATGGTATCTAGGGAAAGTGCTAGCGACACCTCGTGTTCAAACTAAGAACATCATATTTTTTAACTTCTTAAAACGTGAACAATTTTTATTTTAAAATATCTCTCAATCTGTTTCAGAAATGACAGAGCCAGAGTTTGGACACTTCTGCTTTAAGATTATAACATAAAGACCAATCACATTAAACATCATGTACTATACAACTCATAACATATAAACGTGCATGCTGTTGTATTTGTCTTTTGGAAAGACAGCTGGAAAAAAACCTGTACAATAAAGAAGTCCCTCTGGATCCTACTAAGTCGGAGGAGAGATGTGCTGATGGAACTTGAGAATCTTCTGGAATGAGTTCTGTCATTGTGATGCAACAGAAGCCCGCTGTAAGAAGGTGAAGAACAGAAAGGCGGAGTTTCAGTGTTTTTTTGAACTTTCTAACTAACAGGCAGTTTAACCGAGTTCAGTGCTACAATGCAGCATTTAATGAGTTCAGCTCACTCTCGCGGGCAGGCTCCCACCGCGCCCCTGCTGTATGCGATTGAGCTGCAGCCCCGCGCCGCTGCAGGAGTTTATTACTATTTTAAGAAGCATGGCGATAGCGATGGGAAAGAACAGCGGACACAGCTCTCACCGAGGGTACACCGTTTCTCTCTCTCTCTCTGCGCATGCGCGGCGGAAGAGTGACGTGGTAGGTGGAGGACGCGGGAGTTCGAGCGTTGAGCGAAAGTTTCGCGAAGTTTTTGTCAATTTTTTCTTTAATTGTTTGAAAGTCCAGCTGTTGATTTATCAGTGGTTGGTGAAACTTGTGAATCGGTGAGGGTGAGCGGGGCGCGCCTTGGCCTCCGAGGCCGGAGGGGAGACGCTGTCTCTCTCCATTGCATCCAGGTGTGTGCCAGCAAAGAAAGAACAGGTGGAGGAGATTCTGCTGGCGGTGGGAGAGCGGCCGGGTCGTGTGAGAACATCCCTCCACTGCCTCCCGAATGGACAAAGCTGTGGTGATCTTTCCAAAAAAAAAGAAATACTCGTCGACACGCTGTGTAAAAGTGTAGTAGTGCTAAATGATGACCTGCTGGACATTACCCCTTTTTACTCCTGCGGCGGGGTAGTAATTTCCAACGTGCCCCCTCCGTAAAAGACGTAAACTTGCCGATTTGGCAAGTTCGTCGGCCCCATAAACCGATCTCTCCCGCTCGGGTGTAAAGAACCTCGCGGTGAAACACGTCCTGTCGTTTCGGAGACAAGTGTATATGTTTCTGAATAACCGGAACGAACTCTGGATGTAAACTTATAAACACACGGCGGCAACAACTGCACCGTCACGCTACCACAGCCCCCCCTGAGGTGCTTTAATGGGTGCGGGAGGTCGGACACAAGCGGCTGAGCTGCCCACGCAGAGCGGCGCAACCAGGGAGCTCCGGGGAGACACGGCCGAGGCGCAACAGCAGCAGCACGGGGACAGCCAGAAGAAGGTCACTGGAGAACAGGAACCCAGAGCAGAGGGGGGTAACGTCTCACGCACAGTCATGACGAGAGGTCAGTAAGGTACATACCACCGGGCTACCGCAGTGTCCAGTGATAGCGTTGACACCCGTCCCCAAAACAATAATGACACCCGTCCCCACACTAGCAGCGATAATGAACACCCGCATCCCCCCAGTAATAATAATGACACCCATCCCTGCACTAGCAATGAAACGTACACCTGTCCCTGCACCAGCAATAAAATGACACCGTAACCGCACCAGCAACGATAAGGACACCCGCCCTCCGCACCAGCAAATGATACCAGCACCATGACTATTCCAGCGACAATACTGATACCGCCAGCGATCTTGTCTCAAGCCTGGCAAAGCAGTTACGAAGTGGAAAAAAGTAACCCCACACAAACGCAGCGAAGTAACCAACAAGATGTGAATGTTGATGATAAAATTCCTAAAATGGACAGAATAGGAAAACGGATGGAAAAGGTAGAGTAATAACGAAACATAACAACGAGATGTCCAAGACACCGGAGCTTGGAGTATAGTGATGGGTCTTCAGGAGAGGAATCTCTCACAGATATGAGGAGGAGGAGGCCACCACAGAACAACCGAGTGCTTTTAACCGTCCACAAGAACCTGAGCAACTACTACACGAAGAACAGATCAACTGGTTTCTAAACATGACTAAAGAAAATGAAATATTCTACTGACTAAATTCTTCCCGGACAGGAGGGGTCCGTCCAACTCTGCAAGCACACCATGGGAATGTCCCCCGGAGACGTTACAGACTAAAGAAATGGGCAGCAATCGCAAGAAGTGAACTTTATGTGATTCAGAATGACAAGGGTTTGAGGTTTAGAATTATTATTATTATTATTATTATTTATTATTTATTATTATTATTATTATTATTATTTATTTATTATTATTGAAAGATAAATATTATTTATTATTTTTTTTATTTATTATTATTATTATTACTATTATTTATTTTCTATTTATTTATTTAATTAATTTTTAAGAGGAGGATCTCTTTGAGGGAGGTCTGTTGGGGTTCTTTTTTATCTTTTTCTCTCTTTTCCTCTTCCTCTCCTTCTTATCCCCTCTCTTCTCTTCTTTGTTTTTAAATATAAAAATGTTCTCTCAACAGTATTTATAAATGTGAGTACCAAAAAATTTTGGTGTGAATAAAGTTCTTGTTAAAAATCAAATCAATTCTCTCTCCTAGAAAGAAATTTGAAAAGAGCTCTCATCATCTCATGTATTTCTTCTGTGAACAATGAGGTCTGTGTGAAACCAACACGAGATTTTGGCTTATTTCTCCTGTTTCTCAATTTTTTCTCCTGGAGAAAAAGCCACACAAAATCTCAAAGTTGCCTCCTATTTTGAAACTTTTAAGTTTCAAAATAGGTCTCATCAAGCTCTCAAATAATTCTCAGATTGTCTCAAGTTTGGTATGTCTTTTTTTTTTTATCCCAGGCAGAGAAACCAGAGAGCTCTCTCTATGATCTCAATCTATTCTCATCCCAGTCTAATTCGTGCATCTCATGGTAAGCTCAGACAGCACAAATAAAGATCTCCAACACTTCAACACTTTCTTATCCATACTTAATGGTTTGTTTAAAAAAAATCATAAAGAAACTCAAATACATGGTCCTCATTGTAATGAATTTTATATGCTTGTCCATGACAAAAACAAACTTCCAAGACATTTTCAAAAGCAGAAAGTCACAAGTCTTTTGTGCAAAAGCAGAGAAGAGGAGTTATCCTCTTAGTTAGTAAGAGTGAATTTTTGAATGTAAATTGTCGAGGGGAGCAAGTCACTAGTCACTTTCCTGTTATTTTGTGTCTATTTGCAAATGTCATTAGTAGGGTAGAGATGCTCTTTGCAACTGTAAAGTGGACTACTCTCCAGTGTTTGTTGAGTTTTGTTCCTCCTCTATGTAAATGGTAAATGTGCACTTCTGTGTCTCATTCACCCCATTCACACACTCACACACCAATGGTAGCTCAAACACCATGCAAGGCGCTAGCTTGCCATCGAGCACGCTTGTGGTTCAGTGTCTTGCACTGTGTGACAAGTGTCAGTGTCTTGTCCACTTTGGCATGTGGAGTCACCCGGCCGGGAATCAACACCGCAAACCCTACGATTAGTGGACAACCTCCTAACAACTCCGCCACAGCACCCTATGTTTAGCTTACCTCTTTTGACCTCAAATGATAGGTCATCATCAAATGTCAAGTTATCATCGAAGTCCCCCTGCTCAACAAATTGGAAATGTAATCTGGAAAAAGACAGTTTACTCTCTGATTCTGCATTAAGGCCAGTGCGATGTGTCTCTGTTATGTATTCATAACACTGGGACAGTGTATGATTGGAGTTTGAATGTCATAGGAATTCATGATAGACCGGGTTTTTCAGATCAGCAAAGTCCTCAGCTTCCAGAGTAGCAGGACAAGAATTACTCTAGGGTGCAATAGTCATCTGGCCTCCACTTTGATTCTAGAAACCAAAAGAAGAAAAATGTTGTAATACATTTTATAGATTTGTTGTCAGTCATGTACACAAAATGTTGAAAAGCAGCATTGGTAATTTTGTGGCTCACTAATCTTGTGGTTATTTTCCATAGTAATTTCTGGAAATCTAAACACATTACCAATTACTATACATCAAGATGTCAGAGTAACCTGAGCTGCCATTTAAAGCTTTGTAAACCAATTCAAGTACAAGTGCAAGTTTCAAATCAGTAAGTAGTGTTTTGTTAACACTACTGGCACTACTACTGATGACAATTTAAAGCTCTATAACATGGTATTTCTTACATTGCCACTATATGAATAGACCAGATGCTATCTTTGAAACATCTGAATATCTATTATACCGTTATAATAGACATTCAGATACAGTGTAAATGACATTATGGTAAGCATGTCAGCCAACTGTGCAGACACACCTGGATGGATACAGGGACATAGCACCTTCCTACTAATTTCAGCTTTCAGATAAGTGTGCTGCTGTCCAAGCCCTCTCCAGCCAATTCTTTGTTTATACAATCATCCAAAATAGTCAGTTCTGACATTGGAAGTAGTCTGAGAGAATAATTTACAGTATACCATATTCATTTTCCCAATTAACATGGAACCAAAATTCTTTGTGTAGAAAATTGAGCATGCTTCATTACTCTATGGAGTTAGATGTTTTACATTTTTGAAAAGTTGTTACCTGCATTCTCCACTGCTTGTGTGTCTAGCTAAAAATTGAGATAAATAATTCAGTTACCACACTTCAAACATAATGCATATTTCAATTGGATGTTTCAATTGGCAAAATATTAGGATGACCTCAATATAACTCATTACAGTTCAACAGAACCACAAATTACAGTCTACAAAATTAACATTTAAATAAATCAACATCTCTGAGTTGTAAACTGAATATTATAATGCTCATGAAGGAGGCTTTATTGAAGCACTGTTTTATTTATCAATGCTGTCAGAAGCAAAGCAGCTGCTGAAATTTGGCTGGGAGAAGAACATAATAACAGCTGTCCATATAACAACAAAAAATCTTCTCACCTTTCTTCTGTATCTTTTGCAAGTACTTTGCTGGCTCTTGACTTTTCTCCTCCAGCGTGAGTCATACTTCTGCGCCATTTCCAAATTTTGGAAGCATCAATTTCCCTGAAATAATGTCAACAGACACAAAATAACCTCTCTGAGTACAAATAAGCATTTGAAAACTCAATCAAAATCAATAATATAATCAAAATCAATATGCCTCTCTCATTCAGTTACATTACATTTCCAACTGCAACTACTTCATGGACCATACTACAGTTATGATTTAATCCCATTTTCACATACAGACAGGCTACAAAGGAAAAATCAGCTTAAAGTGTCTCAGTAAGGTGTTGGGCAACCACAGCTGCTAGGAACAGCTTCAGTGCTGCTTAACATTGATTCTCCAAGTGTCAACTCAACTGGAGGGATGAACACCATTCTTCCAAGTGTTTTGATTGTGATGATGTAGACGGAGAGACGCTACACATCAGTCCAAAATCGCAGGTGTTCAACTGGGTTCGGGATGTGGTGACTGTGAACTCATCAAACCATTCAGTGAGGGCAATAGGGGCATTGTCATCCTGGAAGAGACCACTCCCATCAGGAGAGAAATGTTTCATCATGGGATAAAGGTGATCACTCGGAGCAACTTTGTATTGATTTGCAGTACTTCTTCCTCTACGGCGGGTGTCAAACGTGTCTGACCCACAGGCAAACCCGCCTAGAGGATTCAATCCGGCCCGCAGGACGAATTTTGAAAGTGAAAAAAAAATATGCATAAAAGACAACGAATTTGTTATTTTTAATAAAATGCTATTTCTAAATTATCCGCTAGGCGGGTAAAAGACGCGAGTACATCTCTGGGTCTGAACAGCAGATGGCGCAATGCGACGTCTGCTGTTTGTTATCACGAGTAGTCCCACACCCTCATTGACAAAAATGTCTGACAAAAAGCAGATAAGTGGATACAGAGGTGTAGAGTTTTATATGAAAAATGGACACTTCCTATTTATTCACAGAGATGAATGGGTAATAGTTTAAAAAAGTGCAATTTAATATTAGTCAACAGCTTCACTACAAAAGAAAGTTTGGTTTGGTGGAATGCTATTGTTCATGCAACACAGCATAAATTTAAAGTGAAATACTATATTTTTCAGTTCCAAATACCTGTGAAGTTTTTTTTTGCATTTGTACAAACACTGTGAGCAGTTGTTATGTACATATATGTGAATGATAATCAGAAGCAATTGCAACGTTTGTCTTTAGAAATCTGAGGTTCTTCATGATATTTTATAAAAAGATATTTCATTAATAAAAATGTCTTTGCATGAAAACAAAGGTAAAAAACATGGACTTCTTGTTATTTATAGATGATTATACTATGATTTTACTGGCCCCCCCCCACTTGACATCTAATTAGGCTGTATGTGCCCCTGAACTAAAATAAGTTTGACACCATTGTTCTAGGGGGACAAGAGGACCGAAACAATTCCAACGGGGACCTCTGTTATTGGGGTGCAGCATTCATGCCTCTCCTTTTCTCTTGGTGTATGCACCAGATGACCTCAACCACTTGAGAATATGGAGAGGAATATGGATATGGATGGCTCATGGGACCGTATTACTTTTTCACATCTTAGTAGACCAGTGTCATTCTATCATTCTCTAATACAGATCTTTTGGTTTTCATCTCTTCACTTAAGAGGTTGGAGAATCTATACCATGGCCCATTGAAACTGTGTTCTGGTGGCCTGTGGTGCCAAACCTCACTTCAAGACACAAAATTTATTTTTTTTTCCTGAATTAGTTGCGGTTGTGTAATAAAGATTACCCTACTACCATCGAACACACATGCAACTTCTATGGAAGAGCAATATTTACGCTGGACTGGTGTCAGAAATGGAGCTGCAATGATGGTGACACTAGAGATGACAGAAAAGACACACTCTTACAATTAATACATACCAGTTGAATTTACAACTTTTGCATATACTAGTGTTACAGTAATTGGACAATTATACATTGTGTAACTTCTTTCTATTTAAAAACTGATACTGAAGTATATAATCTTTTTTTTTTTAATCAGTTGTAAACATTTATGATAATAGATGGTTGGCATACTTCAACACTGGAAGTGTGCACTGATTTCACGTAAAAGCACGAGAAAAAACCAAACTGTATGAAATATTACAGTCATATCATTATCAACAATTTACCTACCAAAAACCCACAAGAGGAAGTTTATTAAACCAAACTGGTATTTTGAGAATGAATAATTCTGGCTGAACACCTCCTGACAGTGTGAATAAAGAATTTTGATAAACCTACTAATAACATATAGAATTGTATAGAACAAAAGCACCATTATTAGTTAACTATATTAACCTTTTATTTTAGAACAGTTTTATTGGGGTAAATGCCAGTTTCATATATCATATTTTCACTAATTCAAACTTCACAATAATATATTTTCATACATCTCTAATTGCCAATCAACGCATAACTACATTTGATTGCTTTTAATAAATTATTAACTCTTTGGTAAAAGTCATCCACTACATGTTTATCCACCACTGCTCTCTAGAGGTTGCACAAATGACCAAAAAAGAACTGTGAAGTGTGACTCAGCATTAGGACATTTCATTGGACAAAGGCGCTGTCCATTACATGCTGCATTGTGATTGGTTAATTTTAAAAGTGGGCTGATTAATGTGCACGAAATAAAGAGATGCAGAAGCGGCCAGAAGGAATGCATGAGAGGAAACACCAGCTACGTAAAAGAAAGGTAAGGTAATTCTTTGCTAAGTTTCATATTGTAATAAGACAGCTCCCGATGTAAGACAGAACATTGCCATCTTATGTAACTTATCGGCCATCTTGTGTAACTAACTGACTGAACTTCAGCTAGCAGCAAGCTAGTGTTAATATGTTCACTGAGAACTTATTAACATAAGCATACAAAAAGCATTCAAAAAATCAGCTATTTACAATTTCGGACACACTGCGGTGATTTAAAGACGAAATGTCCCGTTTTAAGCTCTGTGTTTGCTAAAATTCATGCTGTGCTTCAACTAATCTGTTCAGTAGCATGTTAGCTAGAAAACTAACATTTTGTTGGGGAAATGGGTGTAAAAAGAAAAAAAAAAGGTCCACAGGAAGAAGTAAAGCTTGAGCCTTAAACTTTCACATGTTAGATGGTTGACTCAACAGAAGTATCTACTCTCATCAGTTTAAACTATTTTTGAAGTAGAGATCATCTTAGGGCTAAGCGCTGGGTTGCCCTTCTCTTTAAACCGGCTGAACTCTGTTTAATGGTTTAATTTAATTAAACTCCACATAACAGATTTATTAACTCATGTGTAAAGATAAAGAGAAAAAACATGACACTTGGTTAGTGCTAGCTCTGCCTCTCCACTCAAGATGAGGCTGGAGAGAAATGAACTCCAGCGGGAAGGGAAGATGTTGTTTTGGCCTCTCAGCTCTTTAAGCTACGGGTTTATTTTACACACTTTGACCACATATTAGCAAGGAAGGGATTGTGACTTCAGAATCTTTTATTCAGGTATATAAAATAAACATTTTACAAGTCATAGAAATGCCTTCGACATAATCTACTTAACAATCATTCATATATAACAAACGCATACCAGTTCAAGATAAAGCCTATACAATCAAATCAGCATTGGTTTCGGGACAATATGTGCGCATGCATGACAGCAACTTAAGTATGGTTTGGTTTCGTATGTGCAGTTTTATAGCAAGATTTTGTATTCCGTAAAGTGAAATAAAAATCGATCTCAGTGAAAATGAACATCCACATCTAGATATATTTCTTTGGGAAATTACTAACCGTACCTTCATTAATCGGTTTTTCCTGCATAATTTCACAGTAATATAGGCGTTTCAAGAATATTAACATTGTTCAAGCCTTTTTTCTACGTATATTTGACGCTTGATGATTTTTCGACATTACCAAGCCTCATTTCGACTAATTGTAGCTTATTTCATACAGCAGGGTTTTGCTTGACTTTGTCGAAAAGCGCTTTTGTGTTTGCTGTCCAATAAGTAAACGTAGTCATTGTGATTTTCAAATGGGTGAAAAATGGGTTGTGGGGTACCTGAGGGTGTCCCCTTGTTGAGAGAGCACCTTTTGATAATTTATATATATATATATATATATATATATATATATATATATTAGAAGTTAAGTGCAATTCTTACTGTGAAATGTGGTAATGATGCTTCCCACCACCACTGTTACTCTTATGTAAGGGGAGGTTCATCTATAATTTGTGCTTCTTTTATTCTTGCAGCCTACATCATGCGCTGTAGCAGCGCTGGATGGATGGATGGATGGACACCAGTTGAAAACTAAGGTCAAAAAAGCCTTGATAAATAAATGCCTACACAGTAAGGACTATAAATTCTTGGTCTTCACAAGAGTGGATGGACATTTGTTGAAAATGTCCTACGCGTAAGATGTTGTGGCGAGGACCTCAAAAAAGTTGCCAAATTTTGTATGTTTGTACAACTATGAGTGAACACTATTTCTAAATACATAGTCTATGAGAAGTCACATTTATAAAATCTGAACTATAAATGATGTATGGGACAAGTTCTTGCTGTCTTACAAGTTTTAACCTGTTATTACACAGCTAACTAAATACTACATTGTGATTGTTTGGTTTTTTTGTATTAATTTGAGACAAGCTTGGGCCTCCTATTTCACGGGAATCATTAATATGCAGGGCATTGCTCTACGTTGTTGTGTAGGGGTAAACTTGGCCATTTAATAAAGGTTCATTTGTTTCAGCATTTGTGAAATTGTCCTTATATGGAGAAGTGTGTGTGTATGTATAATGGGAGAAGGAAATTATATATATATATATATGTGTGTGTGTATGTGTGTCAAATGCATACCTCATACATTACTCATAGTAGCTCAAGCACTGCTCATTTTCTTCTCCTAATTACAAGAAATGAGCCATCAATGAGGACTGAGCAAAGGTATCTCCCTCGGTCTCAACTATGACTCCTACTGCTAATTCGCTTTTGTCTCACCCTATTTCTCTAGTGAATTTTAGGAGCATGCATGAGAAAAGAGGTCCAGACAAAAGTGAAACTAAAATGAGGCGGTGAAATAGAGAATCACAATTTTGTCTCCTGAGCTTGTTGAAGAGTAACCACTGAGCAATAAAATTTTCCTTCTGGTCTCTCTCTCTCTCTCTCTCTCTCTCTCTCTCGTTTTTTATATAAACCATATTTCACTTTTAGTACTTCAGTCCTTCACGATCAGAGTGTATTTAACCAAAGGTTTGATTTTGTGTGAAAAGAGCCCAGCAGGATCAGAGTCAAAGCTTATGATGGTGTGAAATGAAGAAGTGCAGCAAGAATAATGAGGGTGTGTATGTAGAGACTGTGCTTGACTGCAGGGTGATGTGATGTTTTTTTACTGGTTTTGTATTTGGGCCCAGTACCTAACCAGCTAGCTCTCGGAAGTGATAGTTCTTTTGCTGGATCAGGCTTGATGTCTGAGGGTGGATGGAGTCAATGTCTGACAGTGCTGTCCCTCAGGTACTCACAAACTCAATCACTTCCATCTGTGCTTCTACCTCTCATGACTCTGAAATCACTCCATTATGGACACTTTGGTGACTCCAGCAGGAGCTAGGTATTACATAGGTAGCTACATTAGCTCAGCTGGTAAGCCATGCATTCTGGATTAGAGGTTTTAGGTACGGTACATAATAGGACTCATTATCCCTCACAGTGTCAGTATTTAATAAAATATTGGTTAGAATTCATATTTAAAATGTGTATGTTAGTGGGTTTTTATCAAGCTGTGTATAAACTAGTAAGCTGTTGGGGTTAGTAAATAGATTCTGCAAAGCTCTCTTATAGCTTATAACATTTGGATGGTGTACTTTTCAGGAGTCTCTAAGGGGGGCTGAGGAGAAAGAAGCGAAGGTGGAGGTGTCAGTGCTCCGTTGGACAGTGAGGTCCAACCTGGAGGGACAGAGCTGGAGGAAATGCTGTGTGAGGAGCACAGAGAGTGTGAGAGGAAGAACCAAGGTGAAGAAAGCCTCACATTAAAAAGGTGCTTTTAAATAATATGAGTGGCACAAACAACATGGAAGATATTGAGAAGAAAATATCTACTACTCACTTGTGTTTTGCGGGCCTAAGGGAGCAGGACCTGCTCAGACTGGACCTGAAACTTATTTAGGGTTGAACAATGCCTCTTAATTTCTCATTTTAGTGTTTTCAAGTTATGGTTACGCTCTTTACACACTGATGTGGGTGACACAAATGAAACCTCAAACTGAATTCTTAAAATCTTTGAAAGCCCTGCTAGCTCATGTTCCAAGCGTCTCCTGGTGTAATTTAAAAAAAACTTTACAAGACAGATAAAACAAGCTTTGGCCAGACAGTGTTACATGTTTGGGAGGTTTTGAACATTTATTAATTTAAACCTCTTCTGCTCCATGGCTGTGTTTTAGGACATAGAAGGAGTGTCAGGCTCACAGAGCCCTGAACTTCTCAGTACAACAAGATAAACAAAACTTTAATACACATTGAGGGGATTTAGTAAGGGTGAAGTTTTCTCCCTCTCACCGTCATGACTTGTTGCAGTAAACTGTGTGTTGGTTGTGTGCCAGAAAAATAAATACAGTACCCCTGAGGATTTTCGCATGGATATATAGAAGTATGATGTTTTTAATGCGTTTGATCTTCACTCCACCATTAGGGCCAATTACACATCGCTTTAACATTGCTATATCTTCACCCTGCCTGATGGAAATTTAGATCTGAATGAAAAATCATAGCATTCATGTTTAGTTACAGCATGCATCTGTTTAAGCAAGAATGTTTCATTTTAACCTTCTTTTAAAGTTTTTTCTTCTTCTCTACACCACCTGCTATTTTGAACTCTGTGTGTGTGTGTGTGTGTGTGTGAGTGTTCATTTCCTGTTTAGTCACACTGTGGCAACGTTCGCTGTGTCCGAATCTGTAGTGTAGTACGTAAAACCAACAAATATTGGTTTGTGTGAACTTCAGTGACTCTGGCTGAAGCTGAGGAAGAAATACAAGCGGCGATGGGTCAAAGCTGAGCTGGAGATAAGTGAAGTTGGACTTGATGTCCGGGTCAAAAACACACTGTGTGGCTCAGTGGAGCAGTTGGAGGAACAGTTCTCTGAGGACACTCAGGAAGAAGATGAGATGACGGGGGAGTAGTAGGAAAAATCCCTTACATTAACCAGTTTCCTTTGAATTTGTAGTTTTCATGCAGCATGATGACTTACACCACAGGCAATATGTACACGAATAAAATACAGTTGTTAGTCATTAAATATATTTTTTTTTTTGAATAGAATTGATGGATTGTAGAGCGTGAACATTAAATATAAGCTTGAACCTCTTTTGCTCCATAGTTTGTGTTTTAGGAGCTTGGCATAGGAGCAGGGCATTCTCACATTTGAGAGGTCCAAGGCTGAAGAGCAGGTGAAAGATTTAAAGCAGAAAATCAGTTCACTGAAGGTAAGCTCTCATTAAATCTGTTATTGTTAATTGACCACCAAATCATTTCAAGGCTGTTCTAACAAATGATGAAGTCGAGTCTTCAGAAGTGTCTGAACGTGTATGTAGAAGTGAATAGCGCGCAATAAGCTTTGCTTGTTGAGATGTTATGTCTCTCTGGATCAAGCTGAGGCGAGATACACAGAGTCATTGGGTCATTACTGAACTGGAGAATGAGAAACTATGACCAGGTGGATGAGCATGAACACCTGCAGAAACAGTGAATGATTTGGTGGAACAGCTCTCTCAGACCCAGACAAGGTGTAATGAGGCCGCGATGGTAAGTGAGAAAATCCTTACATTAAGTTGTTTCTTTGCTGCTATGATGAGTTACACCACAGTCTATATGTATGCGAACAATTGTATTTCTAGTTTAAGATTATTTTGATTTATTATTCAATATTTTTTTTTATTGAAGTTGTGCATTGTGGATGTTAACATTAAACACAAAAGTTTGAACCAGTTTTGCTCCATAGCTTTGTTTTAGGAGATGCAAATAAAAACTCGGGAGTTGAGGGATCTACGTTCCAAGTATGGAGTTTTGAAACCCTGCATAGACTTTCTACGACACACACTGAACCGGATGCCCTCTTCACCAGGACCAGCTACGATTCAAGTCTCAGTTTCTTGCATTCAATTCGGTACTTTGAAGTTAAATTAAAAGTGGAGTGAACCCTTCAGGATGAAGTTTGAACCACTTCTGCTCTGTTGTATTTAGGATTATGAGACAGGCATGTGGCTCACTTCACCCTGAAGTTGCAGTACAATGAGCTGATGGAACGGCTTACATCCCAGCGCTGCTGAGCGTAAGTTTTTCTTCTCACTAAGTCATGACTGCTGTTAGTACCTGTGTGTCACTTGTGAGGTCAGGAAAAGTACCTCTGGGCATTGCAAAGAAGGACATTTTAGAAGCAAATATTCAAGCTTCAAACCAGGACTGCTATTGTGAACTGTGTGTGAGGTCTCTTCGTATTCATGCTGTATGATGTTGCTCTAACCAGACTGACCAGCCCTAATAACAAACCAGGGGGGTGCACATAATAAAATAAGTGCTTTTTTAATCATAGAGAAAAAAAAATTGTCTCCCATTTTGCTGTAGCAAGGTTAGCCATAATGCTACCATTAAACTGTAATGTCTTCGCTGCTATTTATTATCTACCTGACTGATGTGTAAATTTTGGAACTGATTGAAAAATCACAGCATAATAATAATACAATCAGTATTTCCAGGTTTAACTAGATCCACAGGAACTAGATTAATACACTTTTTCCAAAAAGTGGAACCTAAAGAGCCTCACGTTGTGGAGTGTGAACATTAAGCAGTTAAAGTTTAAACCTCTTCTCCTGCTCATGTGGTTTTAGGAGTGTGAGCAATACCGGGAGCTCACAGTTATCCTGAAGTCTCAGTATGATCGGCTGAAGGAAACTTTATCAAGCATTTCAGTCTGTTCTGATGAGTCGGGTTCCTAGGAAGTGTTTCAGTGTGTGTGGAGAACTAAATAAAGCCAACAGCTTTATTTGTTGAACTTCAGGACACTTATTTTGTCTGAAGCTGTGGCAAAAATACGAGCTTGGTGGATGAGTCAAACACTCCAGCTAAGGAGAGTCTGAGGTCAGACTGAAGTACCATGTGCACAAAATGGAAGGGTGCAGTACGAAGCTGGAGAAACTTCTGGATGAAGTAGAGATATCGTGTGATATGATGATGTCGAGTAAGTGAGAAAATCCCTTACATTAAGGCGTTTCTTTTAAAATAATGTTTGTGCTGCACGCGAGTTGCTGAGAGTTATTATTATTGGTCAGACTGTTATCGATGCATGTGATAGAAACCAAAGACCTGATAAATCTCATTGTGATAGATGAATTTGAATAATAACAAAACCCCCACAACAAAATTTCTCATGGTCTAATGGTGAGGACTGGTGGTTTAGAAGCTAACTTTATAGATGTTTCCTCCACCGATTAAGATCATTATACGTCTGACAGAGCTAACACGGAGATCTGTGATCTTACCTCATCAGTGAGCCTATAAAGGCAACTCTTATGCCTACAGAAAGTATGCTTTAAATGGCTCACTAAAAAGATAAAACATGTGAGCCAATTCTTCTAAAGTACACTTTATGTAATAAGGAGCCTTAGTAACAATATGGCATGTGGTGTTGTTCAGTAGAGGCTCTCAATTCAACACACCTGCATATTGAAGAAGGCCACATTTTAACAGACTGCATAATAAGTATGTTCGTCTAAAATACTTTGTTTTGTCATAGAAATAATGTATGTCAGTTTTTGTGGATTGTTACACGTTACACAGCATTTGTTTAGTAACATTTTCAACAAGTAAATGTAACATATGTAAACATTTGTATTTTCTCCATGGCTGTGTTTTTGGATGGAAAGGAGGCTTACAACATCCTGAAGTCACAGTGCAAAGGCATTAAACAGTGTGATGAATTACTAATGTTAGATTCTCCCTTATTAGCTCTTAATGTATAATTCTCTGCTGTTTAGAGTCTGAAGAGGACACGCAGAAAGTGTGAAGAGATAACAATGATTAGTGTAAAAATCCTTATGTTTAGATATTAGGAATAGAAAGTGTGAGGTTTGTGCTGCATTATAGGTGCATACAGGTATTATATAACGCAGTACCGAACAAATAGATTTAGTTCTGGATTTCTGGATGGAAGTCATGACTGCTATAGTACATTGTGTTTACGTTTGTCAGAGGTTTCAGTAACTCCTGGCCATTTCACACACATGGATTATTTAAACTCCATAATATTACTACTATTACTACATGCCTACATTAAAGCTGTATTTTATTTTCCCACGAAATCCGAGGAGCCTGTAGATTTATGACGCCAGATAACTACAAGGGGTAGCCTATGAGCCTTTGGGCCACTGGAACGTCGCCAGATCTAGCAGGAACACTTGGCCCATCTATTTTACTCTGTTGGCTATGCAATTCTGAGCCCAGCTCTCCTTCCTAGGACCTCTAGGCCCTGACATATTAGCCAAGAATCTCACCACAGAGCTCCTGTTTTGGCTGCTTAAAATTTGGCGGGGCAGTGGTGTGCCGTTGGTAGATGCCCTAACTTTACCATAGCTCCTAGAGCCAACTTTATGCAAGTGTGGCCGTGCCGCTTCTTATTTTGTTTTTTTCATTAAGAGATATTCATGCCCAGCACATGACAGCTGCTTTTGACCTCGGGATATCAAAGGAGGGTTGTGTATTGGTGTCTTAGCCACTGTTGGGTAATGGAGAAGTACCTTCTGGCCTATTAGCATGTGTTGGTTCAGGTTCTGTGAAGGAATATGAGTGTTGCACCACCCCAGGCTGACTAACACTGTATAGGCGGATGGTGGATCAATGGATGTTATTTGAAGGTAGGAGGTAGAGGGAGTGAAGCAAAAGACTCCCGGCCTTGTCGTCCCGATTAGCTCAGATAATGAGGGAGTAAGGCCACGAAAATAGCAACACAACTTAGCTATCTCAGACACAGGAATTGAAGCTAACAAGCTATGTAGTGGCTATTCTAGGTAAGCAGTTCTCAGGAAAGCTGAAACAGAAAAATTAAATGAATATCCACAGTGTCAGAAAAGTGTTCTTGGCACGTAGTGATGTTTGTTACATTGTTATTAAAATACTCAATCATTGATGTCATATAACTTTGTGATGAAGGTCTCGGCATATGCACAAGAGAATATCCAGGTGTTAATCCCTCTCTTGATGGTTGAAATGGGGCAGATGATCATGATTGAAGGGTGGACATATAAACAAAAGGTATCTATTCAATCAAATCAATAATCATCAGCCATCTTTGAACTTTTCTATTTATTATATTCATTTATAATAATCTTGATTTATAGTTTACAGACATTTTATAATCAGATCTGTTTTAATCCAATTATTCACACTCTTTAAGAAACTTTATCGAAATGAATACCTCACTTAGGCCCAAAGTAATAGCACTGCAGGTCATGTGAGTTCGATCCACGATTATGATTTGACTACCGATTACATGAACATGATCGGGTGTGATACTGATGTTTAAGTTTGTCCTCTGCTCATAGAAAACTCCGCTGCAGGACAGATTAGCACTTCCTACACTTACAGCCAATCAATACTGGGTTGGACTACTCACGAACAGACATTTTATATCAAATCTATTTTAATCCAATTATTCATCTTTTTAAGGAAATGTGTGAAATGAAACCTCCTAAATCATCCCAAAGTAAAAGGGAAGCTCAGACTGGCAGTGAAAGAAAAATGACAGGAGATAAAGGGAACACCATTATGGTTTCCTAAGACACATGTAGGGACTAGGAGATGATTAATGTTATCGTGATAACAGATGATAAAAACTAGTTTAAGTGAATAGATTACACACTATTCAATTTCTGGCCTTGCTTCCTGCCAATTTGGAAAAGGGGGTTTGTGGGGCAAAATTGGTTTTCAGTTCCAACCTACTATGGTACTGTCATCCACAAATGCAGATTTGTTTATTGTATCGCCAAACTCCAAGCGCGTTCCCCTACCACTGATAAAACCACCACATTTCAGGAACTGTGCTTTGATCTATAGGCTTCATAGAGTCATGGTGCAATCTTTTATCAGTTCATTCTACTGTCCGGTGTAGCAGGGATTCCTCTTTCTTTCACGTGTTCGCTCGTAGCACACAGTGTAAAATAGTTATCTGCAAAAACCCTGTGATTTTTTTTTTTCCTTCTCAAAGAGTTGTGGTCATTTTCGACATATCTACACTAACAACATCAGATTTATATTGTTTTGGATATTCGCTTGACAAAATGAAATCTAAAAGGCACCATATTGCACACTCCCCATATTCTGAACCTCATTTACACTAAGTAATATTATATGTATGGAGTGGAGTTTACTATTTTCCTTAAAAGTCTCATATCTCTACTTTTTATGTAGAAAACACAAAAGGTTAGTGACACTTCATTTACCTACATTCTTTAAATTAATCTTTGCAAAAGAGTTTCATATTCACTACAAAGTGACCTAACGTTTATATACCGCTGTGTAAATACTACTAAAATTAGACGTGTTTGCTAGTAAAAGCGATCTAGCGTTTAGCTACCACTTTGTGTAAATACTAAAATTAAGCCGTGTTTGCCTAGTAAAAGCATCTAACGTTATACTACCGCTGTGTCTAAATGCTGAGAATCAGGGTTTGTACAAGGTGCTTATTGTAACTGGTTCACAAAACATATATGTATTTTTTATTTTATTCTGCTTCCCGTGTCTCTGTTATGAACTTCCCAAAACCTTGGTGTTTAACTTAAAAATACTGAAGAAAATTCTGTGGGTTTTTTAAACTATTTTGATGAGAACTACAATGCAGGTGTTCAGTTCAGGTGGGACACTTATCAGTGATGCAGAGTGTTTTTATCTGCTGTATGGGAAGTTGGGTCAGCTTCAGACCACTGCTAGATACTGACGGAGCAGGATGTGTTTTTTATTCCCTCTCCCCGCCAATATTGGTATGTTTGAGGTGATCATCAGTTCTAAATTCACAAATTAGTAAATGCAGTGTGTTCTTAAGAGTGAGTTATATATATAGTACTTGATGGAAATGGTTAAGGAAATGGTTACTCTCTTTTATTATTATCCAGGAAGCGGGATTAACACAAAGAGGTAAAAAGTGTTGAGGGTGGGAGAAACAGTGGTGATCAGTGATTGGACATGGTAGGAACAATAATGACGAGTGATTGGTCCAACAGACTGATCATTCACATCTCACCTGCTCATGTTAGTGATGGACATTCGTAAAATCACATTCACAATTCATTACCTAAAAGGTGCAACTAAAATGCTGAGTTGGATAACTGACAGTGTTATGTACTAGTGTTATGTAATATATAATTTATAATTTCTGCAGGTATATTGATTTTAATGATGTCAGGAAAAGATTTTAGAGCATTGAGGGTGACCTAAATACACCAGAGATTAAAAACTATTTGAAGACTAGAAAAAAGTGTCAGAATGTTACAAAAACAAAAAACAAAGCAGTGTTTACAGGAAAGAGAACACAGAAGCAATGGCGTAGGAAGATAGTCACGGCTTCAGCCATGGTGATTTAAAGTCTTCAGCAGATGATGTGATAGAGTGGTGGGGAATGGTGGAAGAAAGGACAGGTGTAGACCCAGAGCAACTAGAAACCTTAACCAGAACCCGAGTTCTGCCATGATGTCTGGATTCTTGTAAGGGTATAACAGGTGGAATTGTGTAATAATAGAAAAAAGAATTGATCTTCAGTAAGTGTTTATTCCTGATAGTAGTGTTGCAACACCACTCTGTAAGTCCTATGATGATGAAGAATCACACCAAGCAAGCACAGGATTCTTTAGATCTTAGACACACGTCTACGCTTACACTTTGTGGAAATGTTGTCATTTAATTCAGATTATTTCTCAGTGTAAGGAAAAGAATGTTCAGGAAATACGCTGTGAGTACGGCAGAACACATTTCATTGTAAAAATATCTTCTCTGGAATCTACACCAGATGAAAAATTCTTCATAACCTGAAATTAAACAAAAACAAGTTTAATATTTAGCGCTATCAGGTTGAACATAGACATTAAACATCAAAGTAAGTTTAAGGTGCAAAGTTTAAAACAATACTCAGTAACTCACTGAATATGAGACCTGTTTATAATCAATAGCTCTTTATAAAAAACAAGGGACTGGATTACTTAAGCTTTTTCTTCACTAAACAAAACGTGTCAAACAATGTTAATGAGTCTAAATATTTATATATTTTATTTCTGTACATGTTTATCTGAAATACTTGTAAATCACCTCAAGTCCTGTAGTTTAAAGACTGAAGAAGCTGCTTCTTTCGAGTTCTCTGAGATTTTCCGACGACATTCTCCCAGGGAGTTATCTCAGAGCTGAAGTCAGAGCAGCACAGCCTTCATCTGAGATATCCACAACCGCTAACCTGCAGAGACGACATGACCTCTCTTCTACTCTCTCAGTTTATATTATTTACATGGATTGATTACGTTTATATACAAGAACAATCAGGGCTGGGTTTCCTAAAAGCATTGCAAGTTAAGATCATTAGTAACTGGGAGAGAGAGTGTTCAAAAATGATGCTCGCTCTACCATTAAGCGACGATGTTTGTGCTGTGATGCTTTTGGGAAGACATAATCTGTTACTCTACTCAAGCACTGAATACATAAATACTGTGATCAGATCCAGGAAAAAAAAACATCAATGTGACTTAAATGAAATACGGCCAAATACACGTGGAAAACACAACTAATATTGTGGAGTAGATAATTATATAATCAATTAGTGCACGGTAATTAAATGATTTTCCTCCTCAGGATATTTGATGCTGAACCTAAAACTACCTTCAGTCTCACTATTAGAGAATGTGTCTTAATGTAAAATGTAAATGTGTTATATAAGCGCTTTTATCCAGCGACATTATAATCTCATTCACCCATTCGCATTCACACACCAATGGTAGAAGAGCTGCCATGCAAGGCGCTAACTTGCCATCAGAAGCAACTTGGGGTTCAGTGTCTTGGCCAGGACAATGACACATGTGGAATCACCGGGCCAGAAGATCAAACCCCGCCAGCCTACGATTAGTGGACAGCCACTCTACCGGCTCTGCCACAACCGTCTTATGCCCACTGCCACAGCAGCCACTGCCACAAGCCATCTTAGTGAGAGCAGGTCACGTGACTCTCAGGAGAGTTGATCTTACCTCAGTGCTCCAGGTTATAGTTGAAGGATTCTCAATTCCACAGAGATGCTTCACTCCTGAGTCTCTGAGGTTGTTCAAGACAAATCCCAGTCCTCTCAGAATTGTGAGGGGTTTTGATCTCAGAGGCTGAAGTCAGAGGCAGCACAGCCTTCATCTGAGATATCACAATCACACAGCCTGCAGAGAGACAATGACTACCTCTTCACTCTCTCAGATTCCAGGACACACAGAGCCAGTTCAGCAGGCACTTTTTCATCAAGTCACTGCAGACTTTAATCACTATGAAATACAGAATCTTAGTCATTAGTTATACAAGGGCAATAACTAAATAACAAATACTATTTGTGGGTATGAAAGATGATGTGTGTTTGTGTGTGTGTGTGTGTGTGTGTGTAGCGTTTAGCTCACATGAGAATGATTATGCTTGACTGTAAGGCTCACCGGAATACAGGTGAAGCTTTATATCGGTCTACATTAAAGGACATGTCCAAATATAAACGTGTTTATTAAAAACATAAGCCAGCATGATTCAATATAAATTCAGTTACTCATAAAAAACCTAATAAATAGCATCAATTAGAATGACTTTAAAAATTTAAGTAGGACAAACCGGATGGTCTCTGGCACAAAAGTAAACTTGTAGCAGTTGTAGTTGAGTCATATACCTAAAACTCTCCTAGCGAAGCATCGAAGATTATTTAGAAATATTTGTACAGGTGCGTAATACACCCATAATACTCATAGAAGCCAAGCAGCAAGAAGAAGCGGTCCTGAGGGGCCGTGGAGGGATGGATCTACATGGACATGAGTTTGTTAGGGCAGGTTAGCCCCAATAACCCC
>CM022774.1:4866890-4959396 GCA_012411365.1 Ameiurus melas
TCCTGAGAGGAAAATCATTTCATTTCAGTCCACATTGATGTTTTTCCTGATCTGACTGCTGTATTTATGTATTCAGTGTTTGTAGTAGAGTAGCAGTGATCAGGCCGAAGTTTCCTCAAAAGAATCACAGCACAAACATCATCATTTAATGGTAGAGCGAGCAACACCTTTGAACACCTCTCTCCCAGTTACAATGATCTTAACATTGTAATGTTTTTAAGAAACTCAGCCCTGACTGTGAGATATATAACAATCATACTTACAAGAACACACACACACACACACACACACACACACACACACACACACATACACACAGTTACCCACCATTATCTCATCCTTTTGAATCCCAATATGCTGTAATAATTTATCTTAATTTCTCCTTAAACTCCTAACTTTTCTATTTTTAAATACCATTAGAATCAAATATTCTCCTTCTTTGGAATCCCCTTAAAACACATTTTCAGTCATTGGATATCTCCTTATCTTCATGATTTTCTTTCGGGCTAACATTTTTCCAAGTCCCCTTATTGCATTCCCACTTCCTAACCGAGTTGTGTGCATTCCATCAGTTGTCCTGGACAATTTGATATTTTACCACTTCTTATTATTATGGGTGAGATATATTTTTATTATTGTCTATTGTTACACATATTTCTTCTTGTTGCTAAACTGTTATGTTTTTCTAGTGCTCTAAACATTCTCTGTGTGTGTGTGTGTGTGTGTGTGTGTGTGTGTTCTCAACCTTTAATCTTTTTCCATGTCATGTATTGATACCTGTTTCCTCAAGCATTCTTTGCATGTGCTTGTACATGTCTATATGTGGATATATTTTAAGTGCTGTTTATCCTCATTTTTGTCATTTCTCTGATCCTGTCCAGCTGACCAACTCCCTTTCTCTCTCGCCGGCTGCTCAATCTCACAGGCTCAGTGAATATATACATCATCAGCTGGCACATTTGGGCAGTGTCTGTTTCTGGGAGTTCTGCTGACCGCTCCCTGCTCTTCACCTGTACCTCCAGGGTTTCCTTATCCTCCTGCTTATCATACACTCCACAGTGTCCCATGTTCATACTTCTACTCAAACTGAGGCTCAGCTGTTTCCCATCACCTCTGTGTAGGACCTTATTTATTCCTCTGATGATGATAGTAGCTTTACTACAAACACACCACTATATTGCCTTTCACCCACAGATTATTCTCCCACAAGTCCTTTCTCCCTTTCCCCCATTATGATGTGCAGTGATAGTGATTCTCTACCAACCAAGCATACTCTGTTACCTTGTGTTTTCCTGTGTCTTAAATTCTATTACCATCATAGACTCACACACCCACACACACACACCCTCTTGTCGGGTTTTTTAGTTATTGCTCATATAATTGATAATTCTTGTATTTATAGGATTACAGAGCAGTGGACTCTATGTAAAAAGTTCTGCTGAACTGATCTGTGTGTGTCCTGAACTGAGAGAGTGAAGAGTGTGTCATGCCGCAGGTTGTATAATTGTGATATCTCAGATGAAGGCTGTGCTGCCCTGACTTCAGCTCTGGAGATCAAACCCCTCACACCTGAGAGAACTGGATCTGTCTAAGCATCAATCTCAGAGACTCAGGAGTGAAGGTCTCTCTGTTGTACTGAGAATCCCCTCACTGTAAAACTGGAGACACTGAGGTAAGATCATCTCTGAGAGTCACATGACCTGCTCCTCAGTAAGACACACACTCTAATAGTGAGACTGAAGCAGCAGAGGTTTTAGGTTCAGCATCAAATATCCTGAGGAGGAAAATCATTTCATTTCATTCCACATTGATGTTTTTTCCTGATCTGATCACAGTATTTAAGTGTATTCAGTGTTTTTGTGTAGTATAAGCAGATTAGGGGTCGAAGCCCCAAAAGCATCACAGCACAAACATCACCGCGTAATGGTAGAGCCAGCATCACTTTTGGAAATCACTCTCTCTCCACAGTTACAATGATCTTAACTTTACAATGTTTTTTAGGAAACTTAGTCCTGTTTGTTCTTCTATTTTTGATTACATTAAATTGTACACACTTAGATGTCACAAGAACCGATACTTTGGTACCAAGTTATCGGAACATTCTTAAAACGTGATCGTATTCGCTATTTTTCTGCAGTACAGTTGGTACCGTTGTATACAAAAGTACAGTGATTAAGGGATTCTTCCGGAACTGATGGGAGCAGCAAATACGCACAAGTGTTTTGAGTCACTCTAAAGTGGTGAAGAAGAAGAGGAAGAACGCCATAAGCACAAGAAAAACTACAGAAGACTAGCTTAGCTTAACAAGTTTAGCTCCGCCCGAATCGCTAGAGAGGAAAAGAGAGTAAAGCTTGTATTGGTTTACGTGTGCAACCGATTCTATCCTTCATTTCAAACAAAGCGAGAAAACACCTGGACTTTGGCAAAGCACCTGAAAGTAGTGGTCCGATATTATATTTGATTGAGACGGCTACTGTAGCCGCGTGAAACCAGCTGACGTTATGCTCCATGTAATGTTTGTGATAGCCAGTTATTTGTTAGCAACGCTAACACATTGCAAATGTTAAAGCTACCTCCCATGTTCCACCATGCACCACCATTCAGCCCGGCGGTCCTGTCAGCTAAATGTAGCTTATGTCACTAATAATTATTCGTACAGTTCATGATTTTAATAAATCTTTGGCCTGCCACCACATCAGTGAATTTAAACTAACGCTGCATTCAAAAGTATAAGGTGTGTTTGCGCTTAGAGTCCACCTCCACTATTGTCAGACAGTGTTTGATAACCAAAATACACCCCCCACTCTCTCTCTCTCTCTCTCTCCCCTCTCTTTCCAGTATCAGCCAGAGGAGGGATGTCCCTCAGGGAGAGTTTTAAATTTTGTAAAATTTTATTTTATTTTTATACCTCACACCGGTATCGACTTTGATATCGAGTATCGTGTACTTTTGGTGGTATCGGTACCATAACTAGATTTTGAGTATCGTTGACATCCCTACACACACACACACACACATACACACACACACACACACACACACACACACGCACACACACATTCACACACATATATACACACACATTGGACCATCATTACTCTTTTCAGTAAAATTGTAAATGTTTGTGTAAGTCAAACTGAACTAAAAGATTATAGAAAGGCTGATTTTCTCTTTGTGACGTGTGTTTATGTTGATCTCCTGTAATGTGTGAAGCGCCGTTCCCTACACAGCTCATTTGCATGTAGTCACACACACACTCTATAAGTCACCTGGATAAGGGAGTCTGATAAATGCTGTAAACTTAATATAAATAATCAATTTAAACTCCACAGTATATTCCAGATAAAAAGTGCAGTAATCCATGTAATGATGAGTAAACTGAGAGAGTGAAGAGTGTGTCATTGTCTCTCTGCAGGTTGTGTTGTTGTGATATCTCAGATGAAGGCTGTGCTGCTCTGACTCTCAGCTCTGAGATCAAACCCCTCACACCTGAGAGAGAACTGGATCTGACTGGGAACAAACTCAGAGACTCAGAAAAAGAAGCAGCTCTTCAAGTCTTAACCTACAGAACTTGAGGTGATTTTACAAGTATTTCAGATAAACATGTACAGAAAATAAGATATATAAATATATTTCGACTCATTAACATTCTTTGATACATTTTGTTTAGTGTGAAGAAAAGTGTAAGTAACCTGGTCCGTTTTTATAAAGAGCTATTGATTATAAACAGGTTCATATTCAGTGAGTTACTGGGTATTGTTTTTAAACTTGCACTTGTTCAACCTGACAGCTTAAATATTAAACTTGTTTTTGTTTAATTTCAGGTTATGAAGAATTTTCATCTGATGCAGATTCCAGAGAAGATATTTTTAATGAAAGGCAAAAATTGACCACAGCGTTATCGTGAAGCATTTTTCTCACACTGAGAAATAATCTTGAATTAAATATAACACATTTCCACAAAGTGTAAACACAGACAGTGTGTCTAAGATCTAAAAAGAACCTGTGCTTGCTTGGGTAAAGATTCTTCATCATCATAGGACTTTACAGAGTGGTGTTGCAGCACTGCTACTATCAGGAATAAACTCACTGAAGATCAATTCTTTTATTTTTATTATTACACAATTCCACTGTTATACCCTACAGAATCCAGACATCAAGTGGCAGAACTCAGGTTCTGGTTCAGGTTCTAGTTGCTCTGGTCTACACTCCAGCCCATGTCTTCCACCACCCCACACACTTATCACATCATCTGGTTGGAAGACTCTTTCTGTGACTATTTCCTCAACATGCTATTGCTGCTCTGTTCTCTTTCCTATCAACACTGCTTTGTTTTGGTTTTGTAACATTCTGAAGATATTCATTGATGTGACTGTTCATTTGTTATAAAACATTCATCAGCTTTGGTGGAAAGTACCTAGTCTGGTGAATTCACTGGGTTCTTAGATCTTTTAAGTGGTCTTGTGCTGCTGTAACCCAACCACCCCAAGTGATTTTTTGGTTTGTTTTTCTCAACACCATTCTGTATAAAACTCTAGAGACTGTTGTGTGTTAAAATCCCAGGAGATCAGCAGTTTCTGAAATACTCAAACTGGCCATCTGGTACCAAATATCCAGGTCACGCATAAGTTGTAGAGATCAAGCACTTTTTCCTCATTCTGATGTTTGATGTGAAACATTAACTGAAGCTCTTCAGTTTATACTATTTTCATCTCTCAGCACATATTTATTTATTGTTCGTCCGTATTCTCAGTCTTTGTTTCAGTCTTTGATATTTTATCATTTTATTCTAATCTTTGTAATAATAATAATAATAATAATAATAATAATAATAAAACAACTTTATTTTATAAAGCGCCTTTAAAGCAGCTTCTCAAAGCGCTGTACATACAATCACAAATCACAGAATCCTAATAAAAGTTCATTAAAACGCACCTTAATAAAAAATAAATATAAATCAATCAAAAGACATAAGGAATCAAATGCGAGTCTTAAAAGTGTGTCTTTAGTAGAGCTTTAAAATGCCAAAGGTCTGAGCTTCCTTGAGTTCAGGGGGAAGAGAGTTCCAGAGTGATGGAGCGTAGACAGAAGCCCTTCACCCATAGATTTAAGGCGTGTGGGTTAGTGGAACAGTTAGTAGTTTACCTCCCAGAGGAGCAACAGTCTGCGAAGGGGTGTAATGTGGAGTCAGTTAAATATTGTGTGGAGCCAATCCATGTAATGCCTTGTATGTCAACATCATGATCTTAAAATTCGACACGGAACCTGACCGGGCGCAGTGTAAGGACTTCACGAACAGGAGTGATATGGTCATATTCCCGCTCCCCATCAGGATCCGGGTGGTAGAGTTCTGAACATACTCGCAGTTTGTTTATTGCAGTTTTAGAAACTCCAGCTAAAATGGCATTACAGTAATCCAAACCGCGGACAAATCGAATAAATTGATCAGTTTTTCAGCGACAGATGTTGATGTTTCAGCGAAGAAATTGGTCTTAATCTGGCAATATTTCTGAGGTGAAAAAGGAAGCCTTCAGTGTTCTGAACAAAAATATCAAAAGTGAGACTGGTGTCAAAAATTACACCAAGGTTCCTCATCTTACTTTGAACTCGTAGAACAGAGCCATCAACAGATAGAGACAGTGGAGCCGCTTTGTGAATCTGATGACAGGAACCTATAGCATGACCTCAGTTTTCCTCAGTATCGTCAGCATAAAAGTGATAATGGAGGCCAAGTGTTTGCAGCAGATGCCCAAGTGGAGATAGATAAATATTGAAGAGTAGAGGGCTTAGAACTGAACCCTGAGGAACACCCAGTGAGCAACCGTTAGTAAGTGATCTAAAGCCACCCATAGAAATAAACTGGGAACCAGAAAATACGATTTAAAACCAGTTTAAAACTTTCCCCGGACACACCCAAAAACATTTTCTAGGTGGGTAAGTAAAAAAGACCATGGTCCAAAGTATCAAAGGTGGCTCTAAGGTCAAGAAGAAAGTAAAGAGAGGTAGCTCCAATCAGAGGCCATCAACAGGTCATTTGTAACTTTGACCAATACAGTTTCAGTGCTATGAAATTTACGAAAACCCGATTGAAGTGGTTCAAAGAGGTTATTGGTTGTCAGATGAGAACAGAGTTGAGAGGCGACAACACGCCCAAGTATTTTTGCCAAAAACGGAAGATTTGAAATGGGGCTAAAATTGTTAAATCATCCACAGAAACATTTTTCTCTTAGGACAGGTAACAGCAGCAGTCTTCAGTACTGCTGGAATGACCCCAGTCTCCAGTGATTCATTTATAATGGTGAGGATAGTGTTGTGATAAAATCAACCTTTCTAGCCTAAGTTAAAAACTTCAAAGACAGAGAGTTTTGTAGATGTCAAACGTGAATCAAACTTTATTGGAAACCAACAAAGTGTGACTGTCTGCAGAGAGTCCAACTTGTACATACACAAACATGTCTTTTATATACTCCCAAAACAGTAAATTTCTAGGTGTGGCATTCAACTTTTCTTTTAGATCTGGATCAACTCCATTGCTTTAACTAATTATTCATATCCATAGGATACCTTATCTTTTGTATGCCATGCTAGCCAGTTGAATATTCTTTAAAAGTTTTACCAGACCTGGGTTTGTTTACCATGTCACATATTTCATCCTATAGCCGCATCTTGGTACCTTTCTGTTGATTCTTATCATTTCTTTGTCACTCATTTACAATCTTAAGAGGCTCTGTTTTGTGAAAGCCAGTTCTGAATGTGTCCAAATTACTACCATAAAGTGAAGTTAGCATTTAGATAAATACAAGCTCTGGTTTTACTACCACAGAGTAAGTCTGCTTTAGACAAAACCCAAAACCTCTAATTTACATTATTTAGAGGTGAAACTGAGTTTAAACAAACACAGGTCACACTTTACACAATTTAGAAGATGACCTGTTGGATGTGTCTTATAGTTTTAGATTAGCCACAGAAAGTAATTAGGCCCACTGTTTAGTAAGACACAGAATTCTTCTAACTCAATCCACTACTACAGAATAGTTACTTGATAAACTATTATTCTATGGAGTTTGATTATGCTTCTAACTATTGATTATACATATAGATTATGCTTCTTAACCCATACAGATTATTTGATTATACTTTAAGGAGTAATTCTAAAATGCAGGTTACATATTGAATAATAACTTCATTAACATACCAGAATTGAGCTGTACACACTGATTACAAGTCCTAGCTAATTTTATACATTTTTTTGATATATGTTCTATAATAGTAGGGCACCACACAGCAAAGCACGATTAAACAGATTAGTAGGAATTGGGATCCAGCAAGAAAGTGGTTGATTTCATGCTGGATACATCCCTTGTATAGCCTCAGAATCAGCAGTAAAATGAGTAAAGAAACACCAGTGAACCCAGATGGACAAAGGAGTGAAGTGGCACAGTCAGGGTTAACAGAAATTTCTTTATGAACATTGACAATCTTGTAAATTAAAAAAACTGTAGAAAGGAATCACAGAGCTGCTGAGAAACAGGCAAAGTGGTAACAGCGTTTACTTGAAGCAATCTATTTATGGTTTGGAACAAGTCTCTGGGATATTTTGATTATTTACAATAGCAATAGAGAAGTAAGAGGATCTTTCAGTCTCCAGTAGTGCACCATATTCTCCCAGAAGGTGGTCAGAGGTGAACTGGGTGCTACGGTCACTGACAATCTCCCTCGGGGATGCCAAAGTAACGGAACACATGTTAAAATATCAGAGTGGTAGAAGCTGAAGGCGGTGGCGTCGGTACAGGAATGAAACGTACGGACTTCGAAACTGGTCGACCACCACAAAAATTGCGTGTTTCCTTGGGAAATGGGCAGGTCGGGTGACAAAATCGATAGCAAGATGCGACCATGGTCTTTCAGGTATGGGTAAGGGTTTCAGCTACCTACTGGCAGTGTACTGGGTACCTTAGCCTGGGCACATGTAGAGCATGATGCCACCGCTGGTTTGGATATCTTGCTCCATCCCTGGCCACCAGTATTTCTCCGCAGGAGCTGATGGAAGTATTCGTTTTGTCCGTGCCCAGTTCCCCGGACCGAATGGGCCCATGTTGATCAGGTTGGTTCGGTGCCTCTGGTACGAATGACAATTTTCTTGGCGGGCAATTAGCTTAGGGAATGCTGGCTGCGGGCATATGCTCTAACTCCTGGTTAAGATCCCACTCCACTGCATTGAGAATACAGGTGGGATTGAGAACCTGGTCCCCTGATTCGGGATCATGAAGTGAGAGAGCATCAGCCTTAAGATTTTGGATCGGGACAGTAGGAAACCAGAAAAATTGAACCGGGTAAAGAACAGGTTCCATCTAGCTTGACGTGCGTTCATCCTTTTTGTAGTTCAAAGATATTCCAGATTCTTGTGATCCGTAAACACCATGAATGGGTGAGTTGACCCCTCCAGCGGGTGTCTCCACTCTTCAAATGCCAGCTTCATGGCCAAAAGTTCTCTATCCCCCACACCATAATTCCGCTCGGCGGAGCTAAATTTCCGAGAAAAGAAAGCGACAGGATGCCGCTTCGGCTTGTCTCCGAACCTCTGTGAGAGGAACACCCCGGCCACTTCTACCACAAAGCGGCGATTCGGATCGGGATGTCGGAGGATGGGGGCTGTGGTAAAAGCTGTCTTGAGGTGTTCAAAAGCTGCCTGTGCTTCAGGAGTCCAGCTTAGCCGTTTCGGCTGTCTCCTCAATATTGTCGTGAAAGGGCCAGCAATGGAACTGAAATTTCATGTGAATCTCCGATAAAAGTTCGCGAATACCAAAAATCGTTGCAATTCCTTGACACTCACCGGTATGGGCCATTCCACCACAGCTGTCACCTTTCCCTGGTCCATGGATACTCCATCAGGATGAATGACATATCCCAGAAATGCTATGGTGGTCTTATGAAACTCACACTTCTCCGCCTTCACATAAAGCTGATTCTGTAGCAGTCTTTGTAAAACCTGGTGAACGTGTGAATGGTGCTCCTCCAGTGAGTTTGAGTAGATGAGAATATCGTCGATAGATGCAATGACGTATTTCCCCAACATGTCTTGAAGCACATTGTTGATGAAGCACTGAATCACTGAGGGCGCATTGGAAAGCCCATATGGCATTATCAAGTATTCATAGTGTCCGGTGAGTGTGCTGAACGCAGTTTTCCATTCATCACCCTGCCAAATACGAATTAAATTGTACGCACTGTGTAGATCCAGCTTTGTAAATATCTTGCCGTCCGTAACTGCTCCAGGGTGGACGATTCCAGAGGAGGGGTATCGGTAGCTGGCACAACACGGTTCAGTGTCCGTAGTCAATGCAAGGGCCTAGGCTGGTAGAGGGTTGGACCGTACCCCTGCTGAAGGGCTTCGTGAATGTAGTCCTTCACGGCTTGTTGTTCAGGGATGGACAGAGGGTACACCGCCCCTTAAGTGGGACGGCTCCCGGCAGTAAATCAATGGCGCCAATCGTGCTCCTATGTGGAGGTAGCCCACTGGCCCTTCCTTTGCGTGAGCACCTCCTTCAGATCATTGTATGCACTTGGAATTGTGAGATGAACTGGGCTATCTGGACTTTCTACAGAGGTGGAGGGAGGCTGATCGTGGGGCAGGGAGGGCAGTGCTGAAAACAGTAAGGGGACCATCAGTGATGTCCCTTTCATCCCATGTGATATGAGGATTGTGCAGAGCTAGCCAAGGGGTATCCGAGGACCAGGGGATATCGGGCTTTCTGAAGGACGTAAAAAGATATATATTCTTGATGCAAGACACTAGCATGCATGAGGAGAGTTTCCGTGACCTTGGTGATGAGACCATCTTGGTGATGAGACCGAAATGCCCTCCTCCTGATCAAAGAAAATTCCCTGCAGCTCCTGAGTCAATTAAAGCTTCTAAAACACAAGAACCCGAGGAATGTTTAAGTACCACGCGTATCACAAATGACCCACAAGAGGTTCTTATCGATGATGTGGGGGCTGGACTACACCTTCACAGGGGGTAGTTTCGAGGTTGGGCGCTCCCTGGGGGCTTTCTTGGACATTTGGGGATAAAGGGTCCCTTCTCCCCACAATACAAGCAGAGTCGTTTTCGGAGGCGACGTTCCCGTTCCTGGGGAGAGATGCGTTTGCTCCAGTTGCATGGGTTCTTCCGAAGGTTCCAAGGTGGGTCGGTCTGCCTCCCTTGGCCCAGGTTCGGCGTTGGTAGCGGTAGACCAATCCAGGCGATTTGCCAGGGTGATGAGCTCATCCAGGGATGCGCGGGATCGTCACGACATGCAAGCTCCAGTGAAGTCAGCATTTGAGCCTCTGAAACAAAACATCGCTTTTAGAGCTGTATCGTTTCATCCACTGCAAGCAGCCACTGTGCGAAAATCTAGTGCATACTCCCCCACACTGCGTGACCCTTGTTTTATGGTCAATAGTTCCTCTCCAGTCTCTCGCTTATCAGGGCAGTAATCAAACAGAGTGTGAAAGCGTGCGACAAGTTGGTCATAGGTGGTGCCGTTATTGGCCTCCCACTCGGCGGTGGCCCAGAGCTGACAGTGCAGACAGTTCAGGATCACTGGCATCTCCATAATATCATGTGTGGCTCGACAGAAGGACAGAGGGAGAGGGAGGTAAAGAGAGGTTTTTAGAGATTATTAGGTATGCTTACTATCCTGTGATGTATAAGACTGTGTACTTTGTGTTAAAGAAAGTCTACTCATGGTAAGCTTCAGTAAACAAATGTTTTCAACTTCGACTTAAACACTGAGACTGTGTCTGAGTCCCGAACACTAATTGGAAGATTATTCTAAAATTGTGGGGCTCTATAAGAGAAAGCTCTTCCCCCTGCTGTAGCCTTCACTATTCCAGGTACCAACAAATAGCCTGCACATTTAAATCTAAGTAGGCGTGGTGGATAATAAAAGACCAAAGGTTTACTTAGGTACTGTGGCGTGAGACCGTTTAGTGCTTTATAGGTCAATATTAGTATTTTATAATCAATGTGAAATTTTACTGGGAGCCAATGCAGTGTGGATAAGATCGGGGTGATGTGGTCATATCTTCTGGATCTAACAACAAGGTGTCAATCAGTGTTTGAGAAAAAAATCTAAATAATAACAACATGCAAAGAATAAATAACACTATTATTTTTTGTTTTTTCTCAAAACAAGAAAAAAATAAAAAATTGTGTGGCAATTTTCCCATTTTCATAAACCAGTCTGTGGCATACTGCACCGTCTAATGGGGTCATTTAAAAAAATATATATATATATATATATATATATATATATATATATATATATATATATATATATATATATATATATATATATATATATATATATATATATATATATATATATATATATATAGTGATTTTTTTCTAGGCTTCAGAATTGTATAGCCAACAGAGTAACAGATGGGCCAGTGTTCCTTCTAGATCTGAGTCAATACTCCAGTGGCCCCAAGGCCCATAGGCCACCCCTGGAAGTTATCTGGGGTTCATAAATCTACAGGCTCCTGAGTTTCTGTGAAAATAAAATACAGATTTAATGTAGTAAGATGTAGTAATGTAGTAATATTTGAGTTTAAATATCCATGTGTGAAATGGCCAGAGTTACTGTAAACTTTTGACACAACTTAAACACAATGTACTATAGCAGTCATGATTTAGTGAGAGGAAAAACTAACATTTGGTAACTCATCACACTGCATTACAGGTTCGGTCATCTTAATGTTAACATCTACAATCAGCCTCTTTTCATTCAATAAAAAAAGAAATCCAGAACTAAAATTAAAAATACATTTGTTCGTGTACTGTACATATAGCCTGTGGCGTAACCCATCATCCAGCACAAACCTCACAAGTCCTCACATTTCTATTTCTATATTTCTAAATTAAGGATTTTTACACTAACCATTGTCATCTCTTCACACTTTCTGTGTGTCTCAGAGAACTCTTCCTCCAAACTTTAAATTCCAGTATTACAGCATTTATAGCTTTATAAGAGGAGAAGCTTACCAATAGTAATTCATCACACTGTTTAATGCCTCTTTGTACTGTGACTTCAGGATGTTGTAAGCCTCCCGATCTACCGTAGCTCTGTCAGACTCACCCCGTCTTAATGGGGTGGAGCAAACATCTGTGCTTGCTTCTTAAATTAGCACGTTCCTCACCATTAGAAATTTCCAGAGATGTTGTTGTGGGGATTTTGTTATTATTCAAACTCATCTATCACAATGAGATTTATCAGGTCTTTCAGTCTCTCATCATATGACATCGATAACAGTACTGACCAATAATAATAACTCATCAGTAACTCATCATGCAGCACAAACATTCTTTTTAAAGAAACAGCTTAATGCTAGGATTTTCTCACTTACTTTTCTCACTTACATCACCTGCTCGTATTTTGCCACAGCTTCAGCCAAAGTGTCCTGGAACTTCAACAACCAAAGCTTGTTGGCTTTATTTAGTTTTCCACACACACTGAAACCCTTCTGAGGACTCGACTCATCACTCATCAGAACAGACTGATAATGTTTTGATAAAGTTTCCTTCAGCGATCGTACTGTGACTTCAGGATACTGAGAGCCTCCTGCTATTGCTCACACTCCTAAAACTCAGACATGAAGCAGAAGAGGTTTAAACTTTACTGCTTAATGTTCACATCTACAACGAGGCTCTTTAGTTCCACTTTTTGAAAATGTGTATTAAATAGTTGCTGTGATCTAGTTAATCCTGAAATATTGATTGTATTATTATTATGCTAGGATTCTTCAGCAGAAATGTACACCTTGGTCAGAAGTGACAATAAATACAGTTTAGCATTAAATACAGTTTAGCCATAGCATTATGGCTAACCTGCTACAGCAAAATGAGATACACTATTTTTTCTCTATGATTATAAAAAGCACTTGTTTTATTATGTGCACCCCCTAGTTTGTTATTAGGGCTGGTCAGTCTGTAGAGCAACTCATCATGCAGCATGAACATGAAGCGTCTTCACACACAGTTCACAACAGTAGTCCTGGTTTGAAGCTTGAACATTCACTTCTAAATGTCCCTCTCTGTAATGCCCAGAGGTACTACATTTACTTTTCTAACGTACAACTGACACACAGTGTACTACAGCAGTCATGACTTAGTGAGAAGAAAAACTTACGTTTAGTAGCTGGTTGTGCCGTTCCATCAGCTCATTGTACTGCAACTTCAGGGTGAAGTGAGCTACACGCTCTGTTTGATAATCCTAAAATACAATGGAGCAGAAGTGATTCAAACTTCTGAACTTATGATTTCATTTCTCTCACATCCCACTTTGTCTGGGTGAACCCTGATGTGTGAATTCATGAGCTTCTGTCTTCCAAAAACAGCGGCTCAAATATGGAGTTAAAAATTGGAGGGATTGCTCGTTATTAAGCAGCACTCAGACTAGATTTTCTCTTATTGGTTTCATAAAAAGTAAAGCTTACCTTTAGTACAGTTTCATTCAACAATTCCCACTTACACCGTAGATCCCTCAACTCCTGAGTTTTTCTTTCCGTCTCTTAAAACAAAGCCATGGAGCAAAACTGGTTCAAACTTTTGTGTTTAATGTTAATATCTACATTTAAAAAATAATTGAATAATAAAATAAAATAATCTTAAACTAGAAATACAATTTAAATTTGTTCAAGTACATATAGTCTGTGGTGTAACTCATCATGCAGCACAAAGAAACAGCTTAATGAAAGGATTTTCTCAATTACCATCGTTGCCTCATTACACCTTGTCTGGGTCTGAGAGAGCTGTTCCTCCAAATCATCCACTGTTTCTTGCAGTGTGTTCATGTCATCCACCAGGTCATAGTTCTCATTCTCCAGTTCAGTAATGGACTCCAACGACTCCGCGTATCTCACCTCAGCTTCATCCAGAGAGACATAAGTGTTCAACAAGCAAAGCTTATTGACTTTATTCACTTCTACATACACATTCAGACACTTCTGAAGACTCGACTCATCATTTGTTAGAACAGCCTGAATAACAGATTTAATGAGATCTTACCTTCAGTGAACTGATTTTCTGCTTTAAATCTTTCAAATGCTCTTCAGCCTTGGACTTCTCAAATGTGAGACGTACATATCGCCTGTGGTGTAACTCATCATGCAGCAAGAACATCATATTATTTCTAAAGGAACTGATTAATGTAAGGTTTTTCTCACTTACCCTCGTTATCTGATCATTCCTCCTGCGTGTCTCAGAGAACTGTTCGGCCAACTGCTTCACTGAGCCACAAAGTGTGTTGACCCGGGACATCAAGTCCAACTTCTCATTCTCCAACTCAGCTTTGGACTCCATCGCGCGCTTGTATTTCTCCTCAGCTTCAGTCAGAGTCACCTGGAAGTTCACAAACCAATGTTTCTTGGTTTTATTTACTACACACACATTCAGACACAGTGAACGTTGCGACAGTGTAAATAAACAGGACTGAACACACACACACACACACACACACACACACACACACACGTATAATTGGCCCTAACGGTGGAGTGAAGATCAAACGCAGCATTAAAAAAATACTAAACAGGAATGAAGGTTAAAAATTAAACATTCTGTGCTTAAACAGATGCTATGCTGTAATTAAACATGAATGCTCTGATTTTTTCATTCAGATCTAAGTTTCCATATCAGGCAGAGTGGAGTGAAGTGGAGTGAAGTGAAGTGGAGTGTCGATCAAATGCAGCATTAAAACAATCTTCTAAATGTCCATGTCTGAAATGCTCAGAGGTACTGTATTTATTTTTCTGGCCCACAACTAACACACAGTTTACTGCAACAGTCATGACTAAGTGCGAGGGAGACACTTACCTTTACAAACCCCTCAATGTGTGTTAAAGTTTCCTTAATCTTGTTGTACTGAGAGTTCAGGGCTCTGTGAGCCTGACACTCCGCCTCATAGTCCTAAAACACAGCCATGGAGCAGAAGAGGTTTAAATTAATAAATGTTCAAAACTTCAAACATGTAACACTGTCTGGCCAAAGCTTGTTTTATCTGTCTTGTAAAGTTTTTTAAATCACACCGAGGAGATGCTGGTACCAATGAGCTAGCTTTTTACAGCGGCTTCTTCTGTTGCGTCACAATGACTCTCATTCCAGAAAATTCTCAAGTTCCATCATCATCATCATCCTTTAGAACTGGAACGTACTGAAACGTCCAGCAGACGCATTCAGCATCATCATTAATTATAAATGATGATCAGACCGCAACATCTGATTTCATTATTCTCCTTTCCTACCGTCTCTAACCGGACTGTTGCTTGTCATATAACTACACTAACACATAATCACATCTAGAGACATAATATATACAACTATCGGTGCTGTAATATACAGCTACTTCTTTTGCTTCTATATATCTATTAAACTTTATTCACTTGAAAGTGTAAGTATGAAATCCATTTTATAATGTTGCTACAATAAATAAATTACAATAATGGACTGTATTTCATATAATCATCCTTACAGCCTCTCTCTCTCTCTCTCTCTCTCTCTCTCTCTCTCTCTCTCTATATATATATATATATATATATATATATATATATATATATATTCATTTATTTATGTATTTTGATAAGAAATAAAAAGTGTAAATAACACTATACAGTTAAAATGGTTGAGGAGAAAACCCTGTCTGGGGCTAGAATACAGATTTATGAGATCCTTCACACATCTCTCTTCCTCCGACTCAGTAGGATCCAGAAGAACTTCATCATTACAGCTGTGTTTTTCCAAAACCAGGAGTGTCCAAACTCTGGCCTACTGTCATTTCTGAAACACACTGAGAGATATTTTAGAAATAAAATGAAAGTTGTTCAGCTTTTAAGAAAGTTAACATATGATGTTCCTAGTTTGAACACTGGGTGTCGCTATCACTTCCCCTAGATACCCTAGATCAGCGGTCCCCAACCTTTTTTGCGCCACGGAACGGTTTAATATCAGACAATATTTTCACGGACCGGCCTTTAAGGTGTGGCGGATAAATACAACAAAATAAAATGATACGACCGGCATAAAAACTAGGTTTTTATTAATTTTATAAAAATATAATAATAAACATGAATCCAATGTGAAATCGCAACTATTAGCAGTGTCCTAGTAACATCACGCCAACAAAATACAAAATACGGGGCGGCTGTGGCTGTTGGTAGAGCGGGTTGTCCACTAATCGTAGGGTTGGCGGTTCGATTCCGGCCCGGGTGACTCCACATACCGAAGTGTCCTTGGGCAAGACACTGAACCACAAGTTGCTCCAGATTGCAAGTTAGCGCCTTGCATGGAAGCTCTGCTACCATTGGTGTGTGACTGTGTGTGTGAATGGGTGAATGAGACACAGTGTAAAGCGCTTTGGATAAAAGCGCTATATAAGTGCACATTTACCATTTACAAAATAACATGAGTGACATCCGCTCTGCCCCCTAACGCTTAACGTATCACGTGACCGAGACAAGCGTCTTGACATGCGTCTAGAGTGAGTTATAGACGGATGTAACGGAGAGAATCCGGTCATTTTTTCAAAATAAAACATCGTTCAGACTCAGATAATAAATACAACGGAAATAATGTAAGTTATTTATTCTTTCTGTGCGGCCCGGTACCAAATGACCCACGGACCGGTACGCGGCCCTGGGGTTGGGGGCCACTGCCCTAGATATCAGGAGTGCCTCATCAGGTAGCATTTTTAAAACATGAACTTTTTTAAAACATGAACTTTTTTCTTATTATGTTTGCTTTTGAATTTTTCCTTTTTTATGTATTATTGATATTATTGTTATTATTTCTGGCCTATTTCATCTCTTAACACTCAGCCCATGAACTGAAATATCTGGAATGTTACAAAATCCAAATAAACACTGAGTTGTGTTTAATGGTCTGAAGTATAGAGCATGTCATGTAAATATAGGTGAGGGAGTGTTTGACAAGTCCACTGTGCAGCTGCTGAACCGGTTTAAGTCTGGAATTCCGTGTGACTGTGAATGAGTTTCAACATGTTCTACTTCTACAAAAGTGAAAGACTTCCTGAATCCTCAGCACCTTTTTAAAAGTGCGTCTGAGCAAACTCAAAGATCAAGAACCAGCGAGATTAATGCCACAACGCTTTACTGTCGAGTAAAGGTAATTAAATAGTATATTTTTCTCATTTCAGTAAAAAATACATCTATAAACCTTTATCAGTGAGGACAAACACACTATAGCTGTATATTTGACAAATATTTTGCTATTTCATTAGATTTTATTCATTTCATTTGCTGTTTTGAAATGAACAAGCACATATAAAGCCATTTAATAAAGAGAGAGACAGACAAATCCAAACCATTAGACAGAAGTGTGGTCAAAACAGGCAATGGCGTGTGAGAGATTGGAAACAGGTGTATGTGATTAGAGTGGTGAAAGTGTGTATGGTGGAAGTGTATTCCATGGCGGCCATGTTTCTTGGCTGCAGTGCAGGATGGGAAATGTAGTCACTAGTTTGCTGTGACATGACAGTTGCATATACCAGCAAAAGAGATATGTATATATTTTTTTATGTATTTGTTTATATTTATATATGTTTGAATGTGGACTGTGGCACATACCAGTAAAAGAGATCAGTCCTGATCATACACATCTGTCTGTCCATGACCAATAACCTTTCTTTACTAATAGTGAAAATGGATCACGCTAATCCTGAACAACCTGCTGGATCTCTGCAGTTCAAAAAGAGGTAAGCAGTTATTTTATTTAAGGCATGAATATTTATTGAAAATATAAAGACATCATAGAGCGGGGGTTAAACTTAGATTCTGCCCAGGCATCAGTGAACATCATGAGGCTTTAAAGGGCAATAAATTAAAGCTCTTAATGTTTTACACATTATTATCTGTTCTATTGATCAACACCAATAACCTAGCCTCTGAAAGTAGAATAGAACATTTCTAGGAAAATAAGTTAAAGTTAAATAAGTTTAAAAAGTTTGAGTTTACACTAGAAAAGCGTTTGCTCCATCATCCAGACATCACGAGTTCGAATCGCGATGATGTCATCCATGTCTGGAAGATTGTCCGTGGATGGGGTGTACTCTCTCTCCCCTATCAATCACAGTGACACTATCCAATCATGCACGCAGTAGCGCTTTCCTCTGCGTGTGTTACAGCGCCCCCTGATGTTGCATGAGCAGCAGTTCAAAATATGCAGTCTTTTCACACGAACAGTCTTCACCCTAAAAGAAAATCCCCCGAAATGTCAGATCACTCTAGTTCTTATCTTTTTACTGATTGTCTGAGAATAATTCTTTACTATTCAAAATAATGTGGTTCAAATTTAAACTAGAAGGTTAAAGTTCATGTATGACCTTTGTTGTCTTCACAGAGCTAAACATGCTAAAATAGTTAAACGATATATCTTGCTGTCATTAATTTTAAAATGTTTAACAGTTAAGCAGGTAAAGGTTAAAAGTCTAAAAGGTTATAAAGGTTAAAGGTTAAAATCATAACAAGTATGTTTAAATGTTAAAAGGTAAAAGAAAAAAAAACAAAGCGTTAAATAATTAAAACATCTCTGAAGAGTAAAACATTAAAAAGTTAAAAAAAAATTGTCAAGTAAGTGAAGTTTAAAATACTATTTCACACTGAATAAATGTTACTGTTGATTTGTGTGTGTGTGTGTGTGTGTGTGTGTGTGTGTGTGTGTGTGTGTGTGTGTGTGTGTGTGTGTGTGCGCGCGCAGTGCAACAGAAATAAAGAGATCAGACTCACCAGTACCCAGCTGTTTGTCCATGAAGAGTGATAATTCTATGCTTTCACCAGTAACATTTAAAGAGAAGAGAGAATCCACACCAGAACGGTAACAAACATTTACATGTAACTCGAATTAACAAATAGCTCATTGTTAAACATTTTATATTTAAAAAAGCAAAATATCCATTATACTGATATATATTCTGTAGTATGAAAGTTTTCTTTTAGAATATTATAAAGATACACGTACTGTTTACTTTATTAGGAACACCTGTACACCTTCACATTCATTCAATTAGTCGATCATGTAAATGGTAAATGTGCACTTATATAGCGCTTTTATCCAAAGCATCTTATCTTAACTTTATCTTCTGTGGTTAGAAACTTCTTGTTGAGAGATCAGAGGAGAAAGTTCAGACTGATTTGAGACAGAAAGGCTATGGTTACTTCAAATAACCACTCTTTACAAAAGTGATGAACAGAAAAGCATCTCAGAAAGAACAACACATTGTAGCTTGAGGCTTCACCAGCAGCAGACCACATCAGGTTCCACTCCTGTCAGTCAACAACAGGAATCTGAGGCTATAATGGGCACAAACTCACCCAAATTGGACAGTTGAAGATTGGGGGAAATGTCACCTAGTCTTTAATTGTCCACTCCATCTGGCACTAACAACCATGCCATGGTCAGAGATCACATTTTTCCCCATTCTAATGTCCGATGTGCAAATTAACTGAAGCTCTCGACCTGTATCTGGGAAATTTTGTCATTTGTATCCATCAGGTTTAGTTACATTTGCATTCTCTGAAACATTGATCATTGTTTTATTAAATTAGAGGCTAAAATTCAAACCATAATTTTAAGTAATGTGGATAATGGTGTAATAAAATGGACAAGTGCATGATATTTAAAACTTTTGTATTCAGTGTCCTGCAGGGAGCAACAGAGAAAACACAACAGATCATAATCACAGATACAGGGTAAGATCAAACTCAGCATGACAATAGTATTTTAATCATTATGCTGGTATTATAAACATCGCTCCAGTCACTTTGTGCTGAGTATTTCTACAGATAATGAGGATAACAAGCACATATACATTTGACTCAAGAAAAGTGACAGATTGTGCTTCATATCTCACCACATGTCTATTACCATTTTACAGGTGTAAGTCTGTAAGCACTGAACCTCATCTTCTGGAGAGATGCAAATTAAATCTGCTAAAGAAGTTTCAGCATGTAAATGAGGTGATAACAGACCAGGGAAACCCAACACTTCTGCATGAGATCTACACAGAGCTCTACATCACAGAAGGAGACAGTGGAAAAGTCAATAATGAACATGAGGTGAGACAGATCGAGGCAGCATCCAGGAGAGCAGCAACAGAGGAAACACCAATCAAATGCAATGACATCTTTAAGCCCTTATCTGAAGACGACAACCCATCAGGGGCGTTCTGACAAAGGGAGTCGCTGGCATTGGAAAAACAGTCTCTGTGCAGAAATTCATTGTAGACTGGGCTGAAGGGAAAACAAATCAGGATGTTCATCTCCATATTTCCACTTCCTTTCAGAGAGCTCAATTTAATGAAGGATCGAAACCTGAGTCTGATGGAGCTTCTTCATTTCTTTTATAAGGAGATAAAAGAAACAAACATTTCCAGCTTGGACAAAGTTCTGTTCATTTTTGACGGTTTGGATGAGTGTGCGTTTCCCTCTGGATTTCCAGAACACAGTGAGGTTGTGTGATGTAACTGAATCAGCATCAGTGCATGTGCTGCTGATAAACCTGATCAAAGGGAGATCTGCTTCCCTCTGCTCTCATCTGGATCACCTCCCGACCAGCAGCCGCTGATCAAATCCCCTCTGAGTGTGTCCATCGAGTCACAGAGGTACGAGGGTTCAATGACCCACAGAAGGAGGAATATTTCAGGAAGAGGATCAGTGATCAGAGCCTGAGCAACAGAATCATCACACACCTGAAGTCATTAAAGCCTCTACATCATGTGCCACATCCCAGTCTTCTGCTGGATTTCAGCCACTGTTTTAGAGAATGTTGGGTGAAGCAGAGAGTGGAGAGATCCCCAAGACTCTGACTCAAATGTACACACACTTCCTCATCATTCAGACAAATGTCATAATGAAAAAGTACACAAAGAGCAGAGAGACAGATACAGAAATGGTTCTGAAACTGGGTAAACTGGCTTTTCAGCAGCTGATGAAGGCAACCTGATCTTCTATGAGGAAGACCTGATGGAGTGTGGCATTGATGTGACAGAAGCATCAGTGTATTCAGGTGTGTGTACACAGATCTTCAGAGAGGAGTTTGGGCTTCACCAGAGTAAAGTGTACTGCTTTGTTCATCTGAGCATTCAGGAACACCTCACAGCTCTATATGTGCACCTGACATTCATGAATGAAAAGAGAAATGTTCTACAGTCGAGTCTGTTGTCTAAAATGTTGATGAAGCTAATAGAAATTACGATCTTCGATGTCCACAAGTCTGCTGTAGATCAGGCTTTACAGAGTGAAAATGGACATCTGGATCTTTTCCTTCGCTTTCTTCTGGGTCTCTCACTGAAGTCCAATCAGATCCTTCTACAAACCATAGTGACACAGACAGGAAGTAGCTCCCACAGTAACCAGGAAACAGTTCATTACATCAAGAAGAAGATCAGAGAGAATCCCTCAACAGAGAAATCCATCAATCTGTTCCACTGTCTGTATGAACTGGATGATCATTCTCTAGTTGAGGAAATCCAACACTACCTGCAATCTGGAAATTTACAACAAATCAAACTTTCTTCTTCTCAGTGGTCAGCTGTGGTGTTTGTGTTACTGACATCAATGCAGGAACAGGATGTGTTTGTCCTTAATAAATATACCAACAAACACTGTACATCAGACGAGGTTCTTCTGAAGCTCCTGCCTGTGGTTGCAGCAACCAGAAAAGCTCAGTAAGTAATACTGAATATAGCTGTTACACTGTTACAAAAATCTTACAGCATACATGCAAGATACAAGAACATTGCCAGACCTCATAAGATATCATAAGAGATGTATGCTAAATGGCCAAAAGTATGTGCACCCCTGACCATCACACCCACATGTGCTTGTTGAACATCCCATTCCACATTTATTCCCCTTTGCTGTTATAATAAGCTCCACTGTTCTGCAAAGGGTTTCTGCTAGATTTTGGGTCGTGGCTGTGGGGATTTGTGTTCATTCAGCCATAAGAGCATTAGTGAGGTCAGGGACTGATGTCGGGTGAGGAGGCCTGGGGTGCAGTCGGTGTTCAGTGGGGTTGAGGTCAGGGCTCTGTGCAGGACACTCGAGTTCTTCCACTCCAGACACACCATGTGTTCATGGAGCTCGTTTTGTGCACAGGGGCATTGTAGGAATTGTTTGCTGAAGAAACACATGGGTGTGATGATCAGGGGTCTACATACCTTTGGCCATAAAGATTATATTTAATATAGAATAAAACATACAATAGTGTAAAAGTATGTTTTGATGCTGGAGCAGCACCAGATGTTTTTCCTCTGTTAATGTTAATATAACTCCATGAAACAAGTCCCTGTGAATGAGCTGTTACTATAGAAACAATAATGCATTAGAGTGCATTAATATAAAGCTGTGATTGTAGTTGCACTGCTGTCAGAGCTGCTGTTATAGAAAATTAATCAACACCTTCTGACCAATCAGAATCCAGAACCAAGGGTACTGTGGTATAAATGTCTCTAATCTACATTCAGTAAACACACATTACACAGTAAATGATGCAGCATGTTGCAGCACATGTATAGCATGTTTGTACATTTCATATAAAAAGTGTTTGAGAACTTGTTTGATAATGTACACTGTTATTGCATCATGTATTTTGTTCTTTCCTTCAGGTTTAATAATTGTGGCCTAAAAGAGAAACATTGTGCAGCTTTAGCCTCAGTGCTCAGATCTGAATCCTCCAATCTGAGAGAACTGGATCTGTCTAAGAATCAACTCAGAGACTCAGGAGTGAAGTATCTCTCTGCTGGACTGGAGAATCCTCACTGTAAACTGGAGACACTGAGGTAAGATCATCTCTCTGAGAGTCACATGACCTGCTCCTCAGTAAGACACATTCTCTAATAGTGAGAATGAAGCAGAGGTTTTAGGTTCAGCATCAAATATCCTGAGGAGGAAAATCATTTCATTTCAGTCCACATTGATTTTTTTTCCTGATCTGATCACAGTATTTATGTATTCACTGTTTGTAGTAGTATAAGCAGATCAGGGCAGAGATCAGGGCAATGATCTTAACACACACACACACACACACACACACACACACACACACACACACACACACACACACACACATCCTCTTTGTTTGTTTTTTTTACTTATTGCTCTCATATAAATCATAATTTTGTATTTCATAGTGATTAAAGACTGCAGTGACTCTTAGATGAAAAAGTTCCTGCTGAACTGATCTGTGTGTCCTGAACTGAGAGAGTGAAGAGTGTGTCATTGTCTCTCTGCAGGTTGTGTTATTGTGATATCTCAGATAAAGGCTGTGCTGCTCTGACTTCAGCTCTGAGATCAAACCCCTCACATCTGAGAGAACTGGATCTGTCTGGGAATAAACTCAGAGACTCAGGAGTGAAGTGTCTCTCTGCTGTACAGGAGAATCCTCACTGTAAACTGGAGATACTGAGGTAAGATCATCTCTCTGAGAGTCACATGACCTGCTCCTCAGTAAGACACATTCGCTAATAGTGAGACTGAAGCAGAGGTTTTAGGTTCAGCATCAAATATCCTGAGGAGGAAAATCATTTCATTTCAGTCCACATTGATGTTTTTTCCTGATCTGAACACACACACACACACATCCTCTTACAACATAAATATAATTTGTTATTTAATTACTGCTGTCATATATTTAATGTCTAAGATACTGTATTTCATAGTGATTAAAGACTGCAGTGACTCTTTGATGAAAAATGTTCCTGTTGAACTGATCTGTGTGTCCTGAACTGAGAGAGTGAAGAGTGTGTCATTGTCTCTCTGCAGGTTGTGTGATTGTGATATCTCAGATGAAGGCTGTGCTGCTCTGACTTCAGCTCTGAGATCAAACCCCTCACACCTGAGAGAACTGGATCTGTCTGAGAATAAACTCCGAGACTCAGGAGTGAAGTGTCTCTCTGCTGGATTGGAGAATCCTCACTGTAAACTGGACACACTGAGGTAAGATCATCTCTCTGAGAGTCACATGACCTGCTCCTCAGTAAGACACATTCTCTAATAGTGAGACTGAAGCAGAGGTTTTAGGTTCAGCATCAAATATCCTGAGGAGGAAAATCATTTCATTTCAGTCCACATTGATGTTTTTTCCTGATCTGATCACAGTATTTATGTATTCAGTGTTTGTAGTAGTATAAGCAGATCAGGGCCGAGTTTCCCAAAAGCATCACAGCACAAACATCATCGTTTAATGGTAGAGCGAGCATCACTCTGAACACTCTCTCTCCCAGTTACAATGATCTTAACTTTGCAATGCTTTTAGGAAACTCAACCCTGATTGTTCTTGTAAATTTTATTAAATGTAACACACACACACACACACACACACACACACACACACACACACACACACACACACACACACACACACACACACACACACACACACACAAAGGCTGGAACTCATTTATCAATATTCAATATTTTAGTAAAGTTGTGTGTAAATGTGTGTGTAAGTCAAACTGAACTGAAGATTTCTGACAGAAAGGCTGATTTTCTTCGTACTCGTGTGTTTATGTTGATCTCCTGTAATGTGTGAAGCGCGTTCCTGACACAGCTCATTTGCATGTAGTGACGCCCACACACACTTCTATAAGTCACTCTGGATAAGGGAGTCTGATAAATGCTGTAAACTTAATAAAAATAATCCATTTAAACTCCACAGTATATTCCAGATATAAAAGTGCAGTAATCCATGTAATGATATAAACTGAGAGAGTGAAGAGTGTGTCATTGTCTCTCTGCAGGTTGTATAATTGTGATATCTCAGATGAAGGCTGTGCTGCTCTGACTTCAGCTCTGAGATCAAACCCCTCACACCTGAGAGAAGTGGATCTGTCTGAGAATAAACTCAGAGACTCAGGAGTGAAGTGTCTCTCTGCTGTACTGGAGAATCCTCACTGTAAACTGGAGACACTGAGGTAAGATCATCTCTCTGAGAGTCACATGACCTGCTCCTCAGTAAGACACAACATTTACACATTTAGCATTTTCTACATAATTTTGGATTGTACATGACATAAAAATAAATGTCTTTTTGTCAGCAACATTTTGTTTTCCCAGAAAGAGAGAGACAGACTTTGACTAGTAAGATGTCTATTATGCAGCATATTTACATGCAAACCCCCCAAACCTACTGGAACAGCAGGGTCAATTCATTTGTTTTTGCTGTAGATTGAAGACATTTTGGTTTGAGATTAAAAGTTGAATATGAGAAGAGAGTTTCGAATTTCAGTTTTAATTTCCTGGTATTTATATGTAGATGTGTTAAATGACAGAGAACATAGTACATTTTGTATCAGACCTCCCAATTTGTAGGCGAGCAAAACACTGGAACATGTGACTGACAGGCTTTTCTTGTTACCCAGGTGTGTTCTGTTAGATTGAGAGTTTAAACAATTAATATCTCTGATTATCTACTCCTGGTTTTAGCCTTCAGTTTAATCTGTGAAGACTTCATTTGTTGTTAAAATGGAAAAGCCATCATGAAGATCAGAGAGCTGTGTGTAGGAGAAAAGCGAGCCATTTTGAAGCTGAGAAAAGAGCAACAATTAATCAGAGGCTTCTCACAAACATTGAGCAGAGCCAGTATAACAATTTGGAATGTCCTGAAAAAGAACGAAACCACTGATGTACTGAGCAGCAGACACAGAATAGGTCGGCCAAGGAAAACAACAACAGCTGATCACAAACATTGTGAGAGCTGTGAAGAAAAACCCCTAAACAACAGTCAGTGACATCAACAACCTCCACAGGGCAGGGTGAAGGTATCACAATCCACCATTTGAAGAAGACTTCGAGAGCAGAAATATAGAGGCCATACCACAAAGTGCAAACCACTCATCAGCAGTACGAATCAGAAAGCTAGATTGGAATTTACAAATAAATACAGAGATGATCCACAAAAGATCTGGAACCAAGATTAAACTCCAACAAAATGATTGAAAGGTCAAAGTGTGGAGAAAGAAAGGATCTGCTCATGATCCAAAACATATAAGCTCATCTGTGAAACCTGGTGGAGGTAGTGTTCTGGAGTGAGCTTACATGGCTGCCTCTGAAACATTCTCACTGATCTTTATTGATGATGGAACTCATGATGGAAGCAGCAGAATGAATTCAGAAGGTTACAGGAACATTTTGCCAATTTACATCCAAATGAATAGTGAGGAACTTCATCATGCAGCAAGATAATGATCCAAAACACACTGCCAACTCAACAAAGGACTTCATCAGAGGAGAAAAGTGGAAGGTTTTAGACTGGACAAGTCGATCACCAGACCTTAACCCAACTGATCCGCATTTCACCTCCTGAAGAGGAGACTGAAGGGAGAAACCCTGCGAAACAAACAACTACTGAAAGAGGCTGCAGTGAAAACCTGGAAAAGCATTACAAAAGAAGAAACCAACAGTTTGGTGATGTCAGTGAGTCACAGGCAGGAGATATGTAACCAAATATTAAGTGTTGTTTACTTAAATTTAATTAGTCTTGTCTGTTCCTATACATTTACTCATCTAAAATTGGGTGTTCTGATACAAAAGGTTCTATGTTTTATTCTCTTCAACACATCTAGATGTAAATATCAGTAAATAAAAACTGAAATCCAAATAAATAGTTTTGGAGGGGACTGTATTTGTATATTTACATATTTATAAACACCACCATTCAACCCCTGCCCGAAAACCCTGAACCCTCTGCAGTCGGTTCTCATTTTTAATTCCATGTAAGTAGAAAGTCCACACTCAGAACACCTTTACAAGTCCATGAAAATAGAAAGTCTGGAAATTAAGATCAGATATCCAACTTGTAGTAGATCGAGTTAAGTCCAGTATTTGCTATTTGCTCAGGATGCAGGAGTGTACAGTCTCCGCACTGACATGTACAGTCTCTCAATGTCCATAACACATAGTTTTCAATCCAGTCTCATGTGTGGAAACAGAGAAGACAGGGAAAAGTCGAGAAAAGCAGAAAGAGTGCCAGATAGATCCTGTCCACAACTAACTTAGAAGAGTCTTTCGTACTGCTGATGTCCATTTTCTGAGTGGAAATTTTCTCCTAGGTGACAGCACCTTCAGGTTCTCTTTCTTGGTGAAGTGTTGTGCTGACTTTACCAACTTGGACTTATCAGGGAAGTAACTCGACAGTGAAAGGTTCCTTTTTCCATTAGTCTGTTCTAGAACCCAGTTGATCTGTGTGATGGAGTACATGTCATCTGGCTGTTTACTTTTGACCAACCGCTACATGTTTACTTTTGTGACAGAGACTCTCCGTCTGTGCAATTTGAAATTCTCAAGTGATTCTTAATTGATGTTATTTATTAGGTTTTTATGAATAACTGAATTTATATTGAAGCACATGAGAATTATGTTTTATGTATGTTTTAATATGTGTTTATATATTTGTACATGTCCTTTAATGTGTTTTAGTCAAGTGTAATCATTCTCATGGAGCTGGAAAGCACACACACACACACACACACACACACACACACACACACATCCTCTTACACAATAAATAGAATTTGTTATTTAATTATTGCTCTCATATAATTAATGACTAAGTTTCTGTATTTCATATTGATTAAAGACTGCAGTGACTCTTTGATGAAAAAGTTCCTGCTGAACTGATCTTTATGTCCTGAACTGAGAGAGTGAAGAGTGTGTCATTGTCTCTCTGCAGGTTGTGTAATTGTGATATCTCAGATGAAGGCTGTGCTGCTCTGACTTCAGCTCTGAGATCAAACCCCTCACACCTGAGAGAACTGGATCTGTCTGAGAATAAACTCAGAGACTCAGGAGTGAAGTGTCTCTCTGCTGTACTGGAGAATCCTCACTGTAAACTGGAGACACTGAGGTAAGATCATCTCTCTGAGAGTCACATGACCTGCTCCTCAGTAAGACACATTCTCTAATAGTGAGACTGAAACAGAGGTTTTAGGTTCAGCATCAAATATCCTGAGGAGGAAAATCATTTCATTTCAGTCCACATTGATGTTTTTTCCTGATCTGATCACAGTATTTATGTATTCAGTGTTTGTAGTAGTATAAGCAGATCAGGGCCGAGTTTCCCAAAAGCATCACAGCACAAACATCATCATTTAATGGTAGAGCGAGCATCACTTTGAACACTCTCTCTCCCAGTTACAATGATCTTAACTTTACAATGCTTTTAGGAAACTCAGTCCTGATGGTTCTTCTAAATTTGATTAAATTAAATTACACACACACACACACACACACACACACTAGGGATGTCACAAGAACTGATCCTTTGGTACCAAGTTGGTCGCAACATTCTTAAAACGTGACGGTACTTGTTTTTCTGCAGTACAGTTGGTACCGGTTGTTACGAAAGTACAGTGATTGCGATTCTGATTGCGAACTGATGGGAGCAGCAAATACGCACAAGTGTTTTAGTCGCTCCACAAGTGGTGAAGAAGAAGAGGAAGAACGCTTACAAGCACACGGAAAAACTACAGAAGACTAGCTTAGCTTAACAAGTTTAGCTCCGCCCGAATCGTTGAGAGGAAAAGAGAATAAAGCTTGTATTGGTTTACGGTGTCCAACCGATGCTATCATTCATTTCAAACAAAGTGAGGAAACACCTGGACTTTGGCGAAGCACCTGAAAGAGGGTCCGATATTATATTTGTTTGAGACGGCTGCATGATAGCCGTGAAACCAGCTAACGTTATGCTCCTTGTAATGTTAGCGATAGCCAGTTATTTGTTAGCAACGCTAACACATTGCAATGTTAAAACTACCTCCTAATGTTACACCATGCATCGCCATTCAGCCCGTGTCCAGTCAGGTAAATGTAGCCTAATGACTTTAATAATTCTTTATATGTTTATGTTTATAGGTTTATGTTTTTAATAAATCTTTTTGGCCTGCCACCACATCAGTGAATTTAAACTAATGCTTGCACTCAGAGTATAAGGTGTGTGTGCGCGTTTAGGAGTCCACCTCCACTCATTGTCAGACAGTGTTTGATAACTAAAATACCTGCCCCCCCTCCCCTCTCTCTCTCTCTCTCTTTCTCTCTCTCTCTTTACCAGTATCAGCCAGAGGAGGATGTCCCCCAGGAGAGTTTTTAAATTTTTTAAAATTTTATTTTATTTTTATACCACACCGTGGTATCGACTTGGATATCGAGCATCATGTACTTTTGGTGGTAACGGTACCGACAACTAGACTTTTGGTATCGTGACATCCCTAACACACACACATACACACACACACACACACACACACACACACACACACACAGAGGGCCTAATTTATTATTAATCTATCATTAAAACAGTGTGTAAATGTTTGTGTAAGTCAAACTGAACTAAAGTGTTTCTTCATACTCGTGTGCTTATGTTGATCTCCTGTAATGTGTGAAGCGCGTTCCCGACACAGCTCATTTGCATGTAGTGACGCCCACACACACTTCTATAAGTCACTCTGGATAAGGGAGTCTGCTAAATGCTGTAAACTTAATAAAAATAATAAATTTAAACTCCACAGTATATTCCAGATATAAAAGTGCAGTAATCCATGTAATGATATAAACTGAGAGAGTGAAGAGTGTGTCATTGTCTCTCTGCAGGTTGTATAATTGTGATATCTCAGATGAAGGCTGTGCTGCTCTGACTTCAGCTCTGAGATCAAACCCCTCACACCTGAGAGAACTGGATCTGTCTGGGAATAAACTCAGAGACTCAGGAGTGAAGTGTCTCTCTGCTGTACTGGAGAATCCTCACTGTAAGCTGGAGACACTGAGGTAAGATCATCTTTCTGAGAGTCACATGACCTGCTCCTCAGTAAGACACATATAACATTTACACATTTAGCATTTTTTACATAATTTTGGATTGTACGTGACAAAAACATGTATTTTTGTCAGCAACATTTGGTTCTCCCAGAAAGAGAGAGACAGACTAGTAAGATGTCTATTATGCCACATATTTACATGCAAACCCGCCAAACCTACTGGAACAGCAGGGTCAATTCATTTGTTTTTGCTGTAGACTGAAGACATTTTGGTTTGATATTAAAAGTTGAATATGAGAAGAGAGTTTCGAATTTCAGTTTTAATTTCCTGGTATTTATATGTAGATGTGTTAAATGACAGAGAACACAGCACATTTTGTAACAGACCTCCCAATTTGTAGGCGAGCAAAAGACTGGAACATGTGATTGACAGGTGTTTCTTGTTACCCAGGTGTGTCCTGTTAGATTGCAAGTTTAAACAATAAATATCTCTGAACATCTACTTGTGGTTTTAGCCTTCAGTTTAATCTGTGAACACTGCATTTGTTGTTAAAATGGAAAAGCCATCATGAAGATCAGAGAGCTGTGTGCATGAGAAAAGCAAGCCATTTTGAAGCTGAGAAAAGAGCAACAATTAATCAGAGGCTTCTCACAAACATTGAGCAGAGCCAGTATAACAATTTGGAATGTCCTGAAAAAGAAAGAAACCACTGATGTACTGAACAACAGACACAGAATAGGTCAACCAAGGAAAAAAACAACAGCTGATCACAAACATTGTGAGAGCTGTGAAGAAAAACCCCTAAACAACAGTCAGTGACAAATAAAAACTGAAATCCTAAACTCTCGTCTCATATCCATCTTTTGATCTCAAACCAAGATGCTGAACAGCACAAACAAATTAATGGACCTTGCTGTTCCAATAGTTTTGGAGGGTACTGTATTTGTGTATTTACATATTTATAAGCACCACCATTCAACCTCCCGTTATAAAACCCTGAGCCCTATGCAGTCTGTTCTCATTTTTAAGTCCATGAAAATAGAAAGTCTGGAAATGAAGATCAGATATCCAAGTTGAAGTAGATCGAGTTCATAAGTCCAAGTATTTGTCCAAGATGCAGGAGTGTACTGACTCCACACTGACATGTCCAGTCTCTCAATGTCCATGACACACAGTTTTCAATCCAGTCTCATGTGTGGAAACAGAGAAGACAGGGAAAAGTCCAGAAAAGCAGAAAGAGTGCCAGATAGATCCTGTCCACAACTAACTTAGAAGAGTCTTTAGTACCACTGATGTCCATTTCCTGAGTGGAAATCTTATCAGGGACTTATCAGGGAAGTAACTCGACAGTGAAAGGTTCCTTTTTCCATTAGTCTGATCTAGAACCCGGTTGATCTGTGTGATGGAGTACATGTCATCTGGCTGTGTTTCTGACACACCTGAGCAGTCAGAGTAACTCACCTCATCTGAGGAGATCTCACCCTCCTCCATGTGTGTGAACTGATCTCGGCCGTGTAGCCCCCTGAGCTCCCCGGCTGCACAGCTCTGTGTGAACAACTCGACTTTTTATACCCGATGTCCCCACAGTCTAAACATCTCAGACTTTCAGTACTGGACACAGTGTAGCTGCTATCACCATGCTTACATTTACAACTTATATCGAGGGTTTCATCTCCGTTATTAACAAACACAAATAGTTCGCTAGCAAGTTATAAGGAAGGCCTGGAGTATTATGGGTGATGATACGCAGCCCCTGTACATATATTTTGAGATAATGCCTTCGGGTATGCGGCTCAGGAGTTTTAGGTATATGACCAACCGCTACACGTTTACTTTTGTGACAGAGACTCTCCATCTGTGCAATTTGAAATTCTCAAGTGATTCTTAATTGATGTTATTTATGAGGTATTTAAGAGTAACTGAATTTATATTGAAGCATGCTGGATTATGGTTTAATAAATGTTTATATATTTGGACATGTGCTTTAATGTGACCGACATGTTTCACTGCTGCGTTTTTAGTGAAGCGTAATCATTCTCATGAAGCTGGAAAGCGGACACACACACACACACACACACACACCCACTCTTACACAATAAAAAGAATTTGTTATTTAATTACTGCTCTCATATAATTAATGACTAAATTTCTGTATTTCATAGTGATTAAAGACTGAAGTGACTCTTTGATGGAAAAAGTTCCTGCTGAACTGATCTTTGTGTCCTGAACTGAGAGAGTGAAGAGTGTGTCATTGTCTCTCTGCAGGTTGCGTTATTGTAATATATCAGATGAAGGCTGTGCTGCTCTGACTTCAGCTCTGAGATCAAACCCCTCACACCTGAGAGAACTGGATCTGTCCGTAAATAATCTCAGATACTCAGGAGTGAAGCGTCTTTCTGCTGTACTGGAGAATTCTCACTGTAAACTGGAGACACTGAGGTAAGATCATCTCTAGTAAGTAAGTAAGTAAGTAAGATTAATTCATATAGCACGTTTCACACAGCAAAGTTGACCAAAGTGCTGAACAGAGTAAGGAAAGTAAAATAGAAACAGAATTAGACCAAATAAAAGCAGACAATAGGGAAAAAAATTATGATGTCCAGTGGCAGTTGATTCCATAGACGGGGCCAGCAACAGCAAAAGCTCTCTGCGAGTCACATGATCTGCTCCTCAGTAAGACACATTCTCTAATAGTGAGACTGAAGCAGAGGTTTTAGGTTCAGCATCAAATATCCTGAGGAGGAAAATCATTTCATTTAGCCCTCCTATTATCTTTGGGGTCAATTTGACCCCATTCAATGTTTAACGTCTGTAAATAATTGGGTTTTTTTTCTTTCTTCAGATTTAATGACTTTTCCTAATTTAATGGGGACAACTCTGTAAACATACAATTAACCTGCTGATATTTTTTCAATGTCCTGTACACATTTTGTAGCATCGGTGTTCCTTGGGGTCAATTTGAACCCCAGATCTTTTAACTGTATAAAACAAAAGAAATACAAAAATTTCACACACATTTGTTTTGGTTGTTTTATTGAGGTCACTATAACGTTATAATCTTATAATGTTCATTATTATTTTACATATTCAATATTATATTCAAAAAACTTCACTCAGTTTTAGGGCTCTAACCTAACATAACCGTATCTGTAGTATTGCGAGAACCACTAGTGGTTCACATGACATGGGGCATAATTTTCATGAGAACTTTGATGTTTCCCGTTCCATGGGGGAGGGGAAAACATCATTTTTGCGAGAACTTTTATATTTCCCGTGTCGTGGGGGAGGGGAAAACATAATTCTCATGGTTTACCAAACAAAGGGGAGGAGCAAACATTATAAAAGCATGAACAGAAGCCTTCTAAACCATTTCTCTTTGTGCTCTGTGTGCTCTCTATGTTCTCCATCTCTCTCATTTAAAAATGACATCTAAGAAAAGATTTTCTGTCAATGAGATTTTGTCAGTTTTTTGACAGTGAAAGTGACATAGAGGATAATGTGTCTGAGACCAATGATAATATTGAGGAGGACCCTGATTTTGAGGCATCCTCCTCAGATGAGAATGAGACTCTAATGTTGATCCTCCTGTTGTCTCTCAACCACACACAAACCCATTACATTCCAAAAATGGAAAGTTATCATGGCTCACCACCTGAACGACAGGGTAGACTTAGTGCTGCTAATGTCATCAAAATGGTTCCAGGGCCCACTAGATATGCTGTCAGCCAAGTCCAAGATATAAAGTCAGCATTTGATCTTTTCATCACACCATCAATTGAAAATGATGTACTTGAAATGACAAATTTAAAGGGTAGGCATGTGTATCCGGACGGTTGGAAAGACTTCGATGTGACTGACTTGCAAGCCTTCATTGGGTTGCTCATTTTGGCAGGAGTCTACAAGTCAAAAGGAGCAGCAACAGCAAGCCTCTGGAATGCCAACACTGGAAGGGCAATATTTCCAGCCACCATGTCTCTAAAGACATTCCATGTTTTCTCCCGTGTCATACGCTTTGATGAGAAAGAAACAAGACAGGGCAGACGAGAGCATGACAAACTAGCAGCAATATGGATCTATGGGACAAGTGGGTCCAGCGATTACCCTTTCTATACAATCCAGGTCCCCCACATCACTGTGGATGAATGTCTGGTTCCATTTCGTGGGTGCTGTCCTTTCAGACAATACAAACCAAGCAAACCAGCCAAATATGGCATAAAAATATGGGCCGCATGTGATACACACTCCAGCTATGCCTGGAATATGCAGGTGTACATGGGTAAATCTCCTGGAGAAGTACCTGAAAAAGATCAGGGCATGAGGGTGGTACTAGGCATGGCTGAGGGACTGAATGGCCATAACATTACATGTGATAATTTTTTCACATCGTATGCCCTGGGTGAAGAACTGCTAAAAAGGAAGGTTACCATGTTGGGCACAGTGAGAAAACATAAGCCAGAACTTCCCTCTGAGCTTCTTGCGATGAAGAACAGGACATCTTCAACATCTTCAATCTTCAACATCTTCAATGTTTGCCTTCACTGAAAAAGCCACTGTCATCTCCTATTGCCCCAAGAAAGGGAAAAATGTCCTGCTAATGAGCACTATGCACAAAGATGCTATTCTGAGCACCAGAGAAGACCGAAAACCACAAATGGTGCTTACAATAAGACAAACGGAGGGGTTGCTAATTTAGACAAGGTTACAGCCACCTACAGCTGCCGAAGCATGACTGCCCATTGGTCCCTTGTCATTTTCTTCAACATCATTGATTTCTGTTATGGAGTGAATTAAACAAGGACTGGAACAGCGGAAAACTGAGTCAAAGGAGAATTTTCCTGGAGCAGCTGGGTTTACGAGCTAGTGAAACCTCACATCTATACTTATATATTAATGGAGGCGTCTGGAGAAGGAGCCGGTTCTGGACCGGTCCTACCGGACCCTTCAGCCGAAGCCGATCGTTTAATGGTAGAGCGAGCATCACATTGAACACTCTCTCTCCCAGTTACAGTGATCTTAACTTTACAATGCTGTTATGAAACTTAGTCCTGATTGTTCTTGTAAATTTAATTACATTAAATTACACAAACTAGGGATGTCACAAGAACCGATACTACGGTATCAAGTCGATTCCAACATTCTTAAAACGTGACGGTACTTGTTTTTCTGCAGTACCACTGGTACTGTATGTAACAAAAGTACAGAGGTTGCGATTCTTCCGGAACTGATGGGGACAGCAAATATGCACAAGTGTTTTAGTCGGTCTAAAAGTGGTGAAGAAGACGAACGCCTACAAGAACATGGGGAAAAACTACAGAAGATAAGCTTAGCTTAACAAGTTTAGCTCCGTCCCATAAGATAACTTAATAACAATATAGGGATAACCAAACTCAAAATCAAAACCAGGCAAAAGTCAAAACCAGAACAGCAGTCAAAATATAGAGTTAGCTACAAGGGCAAGCAACACAAACCAATGTCCTAACAACAAATCACCAACCACCACCAACATCCCACCACTTTTCACTCCGTCTTCCTCTTTACAAATGGCCACCAATCAGTGAGGTCATCAAGGAGACAGGAGCAAGGCAGGCTAGGGCAGGCTGGAAAGGCTGGGAGGGAGTTTGGACCTGCACACAGAATGTCACAGCACAGAATAAACTTCCTGACCCGAGATAGTGGGTTGTGACATTTATTTCAAACAAAGTGAGGAAACACCTGGAATTTGGCGAAGCACCTGAAAGGTGGTCCGATATTATATTTGTTTGAGACGGCTGCATGATAGCCGTGAAACCAGATAACGTTATGCTCCTTGTAATGTTAGCGATAGCCAGTTACTTGTTAGCAACGATAACACATTGCAATGTTAAAACTACCTCCTAATGTTCCACCATGCATCGCCATTCAGTCAGTGTACTGTCAGCTCAATGTAGCCTAATGTCACTAATAATTATTCACATGTTCATGGTTTTAATAAATCTATTTGGCCTGCTACAATATCTGTGAATTTAAACTAATGCTTTCATTCAGAGTATAAGGTAGGGGTTTGTGTGTGTGTGTGTGTGTGTGTGTGTGTGTGTTTAGGAGTGCACCTCCACTCATTGTCAGACAGTGTTTGATAACTAACCCCCCCCCGCCATTATCAGCCAGAGGAGGATGTCCTCTAGGACAGTTTTTTTGTTATTTTATTTATTTATTTTATTTTTATACCACCGTGGTATCCACCGTGGTATCAACTTTGGTATGGAGTATCGTGTACTTTTGGTCGTATAGGTACTGACTACTAGATTTTTGGTATCTTGACATCACTAACACACACACACACACACACAGAGGGCCTCATTTATTATTATTATTCTTTTATTATAGTTGCGTGTAAATGTTTGTGTAAGTCAAACTGAACTAAAGATTTATGACAGAAAGGCTGATTTTCTTCGTACTCGTGTGCTTATGTTGATCTCCTGTAATGTGTGAAGCGCGTTCCCGACACAGCTCATTTGCATGTAGTGACGCCCACACACACTTCTATAAGTTACTCTGGATAAGGGAGTCTGATAAATGCTGTAAACTTAATAAAAATAATCAATTTAAACTCCACAGTATATTCCAGATATAAAAGTGCAGTAATCCATGTAATGATATAAACTGAGTGAGTGAAGAGTGTGTCATTGTCTCTCTGCAGGTTGTGTTATTGTGATGTCTCAGATGGAGGCTGTGCTGCTCTGACTTCAGCTCTGAGATCAAACCCCTCACACCTGAGAGAACTGGATCTGTCCTGGAATAATCTCAGAGACTCAGGAGTGAAGTGTCTCTCTGCTTTACTGGAGAATCCTCACTGTAAACTGGAGACACTGAGGTAATATCATCTCTCTGAGAGTCACATGACCTGCTCCTCAGTAAGACACATTCTCTAATAGTGAGACTGAAGCAGAGGTTTTAGGTTCAGCATCAAATATCCTGAGGAGGAAAATCATTTAATTTCAGTCCACATTGATGTTTTTTCCTGATCTGATCACAGTATTTATGTATTCAGTGTTTGTAGTAGTATAAGCAGATCAGGGCCGAGTTTCCCAAAAGCATCACAGCACAAACATCATCGTTTAATGGTAGAGCGAAGATCACTTTGAACACTCTCTCTCCCAGTTACAATGATCTTAACTTTGCAATGCTTTTAGGAAACTCAGCCCTGATTGTTCTTGTAAACTTGATTAAATTAATTCACACACACACACACACACACACACACAGCCTCATTTGTCGTTCTTTCAGTAAAGTTGTGTGTAAATGTTTGTGTAAGTCAAACTGAACTAAAGATTTCTGACAGAAAGGCTGATTTTCTTCGTACTCGTGTGTTTATGTTGATCTCCTGTAATGTGTGAAGCGCGTTCCCGACACAGCTCATTTGCATGTAGTGACGCCCACACACACTTCTATAAGTCACTCTGGATAAGGGAGTCTGATAAATGCTGTAAACTTAATAAAAATAATCCATTTAAACTCCACAGTATATTCCAGATATAAAAGTGCAGTAATCCATGTAATGATATAAACTGAGAGAGTGAAGAGTGTGTCATTGTCTCTCTGCAGGTTGTGTTATTGTGATATCTCAGATAAAGGCTGTGCTGCTCTGACTTCAGCTCTGAGATCAAACCCCTCACACCTGAGAGAACTGGATCTGACTGGGAATTATCTCAGAGACTTAGAAAAGAAGCAGCTCTTCAGTCTTAAACTACAGGACTTGAGGTGATTTACAAGTATTTCAGATAAACATGTACAGAAATAAGATATATAAATATTTTGACTCATTAACATTATTTGATGTGTTTTGTTTAGTGAAGAAAAAGTGTAAGTAACCTGGTCTGTTTTTTTATAAAGAGCTATTGATTATAAACAGGTTCATATTCAGTGAGTTACTGGGTATCGTTTTAAACTTTGCACTTAAACTTTACTTTGATGTTTAATGTTCATGTTCAACCTGACAGCTTAAATATTTAACTTTTTTTTGTTTAATTTCAGGTTATGAAGAATTTTCATCTGATGCAGAATCCCAGAGAAGATATTTTTAATGAAATGTGACTCGACTCACAGCGGCATTTCCTGAACATTTTTCTCACACTGAGAAATAATCTGAATTAAATGTAACACATTTCCACAAAGTGTAAAACGCAAGCAAGTGTGTCTAAGATCTAAAGAACCTGTGCTTGCTTGGTGTGATTCTTCATCATCATAGGACTTTTACAGAGTGGTGTTGCAGCACTACTATCAGGAATAAACACTTACTGAAGATCAATTCTTTATTTTTATTATTACACAATTCCACTGTTATACCCTACAGAATCCAGACATCATGGCAGAAGTCAGGTTCTGGTTAAGGTTCTAGTTGCTCTGGTCTACACTCCAGCCCATGTCTTCCACCACCCCACCACTCTATCACATCATCTGGTTGGAAGACTCTTTCTGTGACTATTTCCTCAACATGCTATTGCTGCTCTGTTCTCTTTCCTGTAAACACTGCTTAGTTTTGTTTTTGTAACCTTCTGAAGATATCTAATTGCTGTGACTGTTCATTTGTTTTAAACATTCCTCAGCTTTGGTGGAAAGCATGAGTCTGGAGAGTTCACTGGAGTTTTCAGTTCTTTTACGTGGTCTTGTGCTGTTGTAACCCAACCACCTCAAGGATTTTGTTTGTTTTCCAACACCATTCTGTATAAACTCTAGAGACTGTTGTGTGTGAAATCGCTCTGATTCCCCATTACCCGTGGTCACCATGGTAGGCGACTATAGTACCATCGAAAGTTGATAGGGCAGACATTCGAATGAGTCGTCGCCGCCACGGAGGGCGCGCGATCGGCCCAAGGTTATCAAGACCCAGCCGTATTCAAACAATGGCACAGTTGCAGAGAACTGTGAGATTGGACTACATTATTAAAAGGCATGGTTAGGTTTCCTACTGCAATATCCAAACACATCACCTTCTACTGTATCATTTCCTTTAAGAACTGAGTGTGCACAGTGCAGCACAGTGACTTTTTCCTGAAATGACTTCTCTTAGAAGTTTCACATTGATCTTTAGAGCTCAATTTCTTGATTTTCACCAGCTCCAGCTTCTGTATTTTTTTTCTTTGCAGTGTAAACAGTCTACACTCACTATCTACTTTATTAGGAACACATGTACACCTGCTCATTTATGCATTTAACAATCAGACAATCATGTGACAACAATGTATAAAATCATGCAGATACAGGTCAAGAGCTTCAGTTAATGTTCACGTCAAACATCAGAATGGGGAGAAAGTGTGATCTCTGTGACTTTAACCATGGCATGGTTTTTGGTACCAGATGGGCTGGTTGGAGTATTTCAGAAGCTGCTGATATCCAGGGATTTTTAGTATTTAACTACCTATTGTCATTTTGACCTGTAAGCTTGCTCATTTTACTGAAAATGTAACTAGCAATCCTGCATGAGTGAATGAAGTGTCTGCATAAACCAAGGCAGCTAACGCTCGTTAAATCAATCTCAAAGATGATTTCACCAAGCAACACAAGAAGCTCTCCTGGTTTTAGCACATTAATCTGTTCTGTGCAGTAACTCACCATCACTTCTGCACCTCACTTTACCCATGTGTCAACCCTAAGTCTGATGATGCAATCAAAAAGTTTATCATTAACTGTTGGGATAAGGTTCTCCAGATCCAAAGCACCTGGAATTCAAAAATAATGGATGAAGAAATCACCCAGAAACCAGACATATTGGTAATTGGGCAAAACAGGGGGCGTATACTAAGTTTGAAAAACTATTAAAAGGGAGTCCCGTTTTTGGGGATTTTCAGATCACTTTGGGACGTCTCACTGTGTGGATCTCGTGTGTTAGAGCAATAAATTGGACCCTTAATTTTCTCACTCATGGTTATTTGTGTTTTATTTTCATCCTCAAGCAGATGTGAATACTTGGCTTTAAAACTTGCACAGAAGTCTAATAACTTTTTGCCATTGGGCTTCAGATATGGGAGTTCATTCTGCCCAAGAATCACCATCATTCCCATTATGAGCACTGAAGTCCCCCAGAAAGACTATGGAGTCAGGAGGGTCTGGAGTCACTTGGTTCACCTTCTGTAAGAAGGTTAAATACTCCTAACTGCTATTGGGTTCATAAAGACAAACAACTGTCAGAGGTTTCCTTCCTGAGACTCGAAAACTCATGGAGGCGACCCTCTTGTCCCCTCTTGTCCTCTTCTCCACACTCACTAAGGAGACCTACAGTATCTCCTTTGGCATAGGAAAGACCACCCCATTCAAGAGGTTTGGTACCTATGCCCTAACTGTGTGGATGTAAAACCAAATATATCAATCTCCTAATCTTTTCATCTCATGATTCCCAATCCAGTTTTCATTTCAAGGGTGTAGTCCATCAGTCCAACACGTGCATGATGCCAGTCTGGCATTCACCCTGACCCAGTGAGCTCAGTGGTTAACATATTGAACTCATGATCAAAAGGTCATAAGTTCAAATCTCAGCTCTGCCAAGCTGGCACTACTGGGCCCGTAACCCTCAATTGCTCAGTTGTATAAGTGAGATATATGTAAGTCGCTCTGGAAAAGGCCAAATGCTGTAAATGTAATGACGTCCAACCTCCATTTTGCACATGGTGAACCCACAAGACGACTCCATGTTGCCATTCTGTCCAAACCCTACCAGGTTATGTTGGGTATGCTCTCTTGCGAGGGGTTGGGGGATTAGCTGGGTGACTCATTAGAATCCCTCTTTGTCTGACCTCTCCAATTAAACCAAATGTCTCTCTACTGAAACATTAACCACAATTCAATTCAATTTTATTTGTATTGCGCTTTTCACAATGGACGGTGTTGAGGAAATAAACCTTGAGAGGAACCAGACTCAGAGGTAAAGAGAGGTTTTTAGAGATTATTAGGTATGCTTACTATCCTGTGATGGATAAGACTGTGTACTTTGTGTTAAAGAAAGTCTACTCATAGTAAGCTTGAGTAAACAAATATGTTTTCAACCTCGACTTAAACACTGAGACTGTGTCTGAGTCCCGAACACTAATTGGAAGGCTATTCTAAAACTGTGGGGCTCTATAAGAGAAACATCTTCTCCCTGCTGTTGCCTTCTCTATTCCAGGTACCAACAAATAGCCTGCACCTTTTGATCTAAGTAGGCGTGACGGATAATAAAAAACCAAAACTTTGCTTAGGTACTGTGGCGTGAGACCGTTTAGTGCTTTATAGGTCAGTATTAGTATTTTATAATCAATGTGAAATTTTACTGGGAGCCAATGCAGTGTGGATAAGATCGGGGTGATGTGGTCGTATCTTCTGGTTCTAACAACAAGGTGTCAATCAGTGTAGGAGAAAAAAATCTAAATAACATGCAAAGGATAAATCACACACAGTGTTTTTTTAAAATCATTATTTATTTTTTTCTCAAAACAAGAAAACAATTAAAAATTGTGTGGCAATTTAACCATTTTCATAAACCAGTTTGTGACATACTGCACCGTCTAATGGGGTCTTTAAAAAAAAAAAACTTTATTACAGTATTAAAATAAAATATACCTGCAACCTTACTACTCAACTTCTGTTAAATATAAAATTACTTTAATATCCATTTGAACAACTTGGCCAGGTCTCCCTTGCAAACGTGTTTTTTCTTTATTTCACTGGGAATCACCTGGTTTTTAAAGGAGAAATTAAATGCAAAAAATAATAATAATAATAATAATAATAATAACAATAACAATAACAACAATAATAATAATAATAATAATAATAATAATAATAATAATAATAATAATAATAAAATGGGGAAACAAAATGAGCTTAAATGGAGTTTGATGAAGTTGAAGATCAGAGAGCTGAGCTTCATGTCCACATGCACTAACCATGAACTCTCACACTGATTAATCTTTTAGTGAAACATGCTCAAAAGTGGGAATTAGTCTTAACCTTTTTTTCTTTGTTGTTGTTGTTGACATGTCTGATTTTGGACAAATGAGTGGAGAAATGAAAGGTGAAAAGACAATAAGAATAAAACACAGCGCCTCCCAGTGGAAACAAATCAACATGGCAGCCAGAAAGCAGATGGAAGAAAGAGAAAAGTGCAGTTTGCATACAATTATAATAACCACAAGTCATAGATTTGAAATAAAGGTATTTTAGGGGTCTAATCTGTTTACCGTATTTTCCAGACTATGAGTCATATCCTGCTAAAATCTGCATGGAGATAAACACTAACATGTTGAGCACGGAGGTTTCCTTCTGGCTAAACGTTGGTGATTTCTATCCACCAGGACAGCTGTTATTGTTATTGTTTACTCGTGATTATTAAAATGTGTGATTTCAGTTTCTCTATTTGTTTAGAAAAATAATCACACTAAGAATCAGTGTAAGCAAGAATTATGATATGCGTACTGTAGTAACCACAAGGTGAAAAACACTGCACAATGTAGTCTGGAAAATATGGAATTTAAAATAAAGTCTTTTTCTATTAGGAAATGGGTTTTATTTTTCCCAGAACACACCGCTGCTGATCTGCAACAAATACAGACGTACAACAACAACCACATCTTAATCTTCAACACAGTCACTCTTACTGTAAAGCATGCACTGGAGATTTCTCTTCAACCAACTGAATAGAAACCGTTCAAAATGGCCGACCGGGCTCTCGATCCATCTCTTTTCTTTTTCTTTTAGCAGCAGCCTTGAAGAAAATTATATTTTTATTTGTATAATTTGCATCCATGCACAAAAAAAGAAATAAAAGAAAACTTCTTCTTATGACTTTAATACAGTACATCACTGAAAATAGCACCATACCAGAGTGTAAAATAGTTCTCTTTTTTCTCTAGATTTGTTTTTGAATGTTTATTAAAACAGGAACTTTTGATAATGATATTTATCTGGCTTGATTGAGGAAGTGCAGTAGGGCTTTGGAGACGTCATTCTCAGCGTCTTCTCTCTGTCTCTTGCTCGTGTTAGAACACTCATGGCTTTTTTCTGTGTAGTGTTGTTTTTATTTTGTTTTTTTGCAGATATCCCAAACTCTTTATGGAGAACACTGAGGTCTTTTTGCATATGAAACAAAACGTCCAAATAAATGTTATTGTCACCATCGTTCTCTTTAAATCAGCTGAAATTGGCTTTATTGTTCTTGTCCTGGATTCGTCCATTTTAATCTTCTCTTCACCCCAGTACTGTTGGTCCACATGCCTTTTTGTGCGGTTTATTTGTTTGTTTGTTTGTTTGTTTGTTTGTTTATTTATTTATTTATTAGGATTCACCGAATGTTCGGCAACTGAAATTATTCGGCCGAAAATAGTAAAATAAGTGAAAATGCTGAATAAATTTGACCGAACAGTGGCGTGTTTGATGAAGATAACAAATAGTGAGACAGAGTGAGACACGCGAATTTCACGAGCTCGGTGAGGGGGCGCGCGCGTGCACGAGCTACGTGCTCTTCGGATGTTCACTGTTCTGTCTCTGTTCCGGAGAATTCTGACCCGTCGCGAGACGTAAGGGAGTAGAGTACAGAAGCAGGTAAAGACATTTATTTAAAGACAGGCAGACAAATCCACATCGTCATCCAAAAAACGTAGTCAAGACAGGCAAAGGGACTAAATGAACTAATCTATAGTTGAAACTAACTAAATGTATCAAGGAACAGAACATGAACAATGTATCTAACTCTACTATATCTACTATAATACTCTGTGAGGTGTACAGGGGCGCGAGCGGTAAATATCCCCAATATAATCCGCCGTATAGAACCCAATAGAACCTTTTCCTGCATTCTTATCAATGCACTTATTAATGCCCTTTTTAGTTGTAGGCTACAGAGTGTTCCATTTTTTCAGCAGTCAGTTATAAACCTAACATCGGCTCTTCAAGGGGCTCGAAGATGACCACATCACAATATTTTTATTTTAGTCATTTATTTATTTAAAGTTATATTGGGCCTTGTTGGTAGCCTGTGCCTGCTGGAATGAAAAAAAAAGTTCAGTGTTAAATAAATATTTTGAAATTGTAGTTTTTGTAATTGATTGTTTTCTTTGAAAAGCAAGACAACATAGTGAAAAAGAACACTTTCACTATTTAATTTAGGCAATGGTGGAAAAAGGGCAAAATAAATGGGGAAAAAAACGTGAAAAAAAAACGTGTTCGGTTTCGGCTTCGGCCAAGAATTTTCATTTCAGTGGATCCCAAATATTTATTTAATCTTCCAATAAACACACAAGCAAGTAGCATCATCATTCATCCATTGGGGGCGTGGCCAGAGTCTGTCTCACAGCAAGTTGGGCGGGGCCTATACCTTCGAAGAACTCTGTGAACTGATCTGTATACATGTAGGTTTCATTAAGTTCATTTTCATTTCTATAATACATAGAAAATTGTATAACTGTATATAACCTTATCACCAGAAGCCAATAATGAATATTTTTCCTCCTGTTTTGGAGGTGCCCAAATGAAATGAAATATATTTGTGGTAACAGACCGCCCCCTAGTGCTGAATGGCTCATTTGAAATTAGACACTTAACCCTAATGTTACCCAGGTATACTGCACTCTGAAATCTGTTATATCATGGAAGTAATGTTTCTACATTGTTGGTTCTGAGTTCTTCCCCTTAACAAGTCCACTATTTTAGAAACATAAACCCTCGTGCTGTGCTGATACGTGGAGTTTAGCAGTTACACTGATCTGTATTACTGAGACGTGATAGTGCTGATTAGAGACGCACCCAAGGAGAAGACAGTAAATAAACACATATAATTCACTGCTAAGTTAATTTCTTCTTCAACCTCCTGAATTTGTAAGGTTGAAAAATAACGTGTTGAAATACTACCTGACGAATAATGAAGATGGAGCAACCACATACACACACCATGCCACGGTTAAGTTGCAGAGATCAAACTTTTTCCTCATTCTGATGTTTGATGTGAACATTAACTGAAGCTCTTGACCTGTATCTGCATGATTATTTTTGCACTGCACTGCTGAATGGCTGATTGGATAACTGCATGAATGAGCAGGTATACAGGTGTTCCTAATAAAGTGGACAGTGTATATATAAAGAGTGTATGTGTGATATAGAGCAAAGTATGTTGATAGGTGGCATGTTAGCTACAAAGCTAAATGGCCAACTGATTAACAGAGATAGAACATTAACTCATGTGCAAGACCTACGTTTTGTTCGATTAAAAAATTACATTTCATTAATGCATTTTACACTTTTTTTTAATTAATCTGTATACATGTAGGTTTCATTAAATTCATTTTCATTTATATAATATATAGAAAATTGCATAATTGTGTATAACCTTATCACCAGAAGGTTTTTCCTCCTGTTTTGGAGGTACCCCAGTTACAGTAAATGAAATGCATTCGTTTCTCTAACAAACATTTCATGTTTAAAGTCATATTTAAATTACCACAATGATTTTCTGGGTTATTTTATCCCTGGAGTAGTAAAGTTTAATAAAAACTAAATGTATTAAAACTCTCACCTGCTCTCTAAAACGTAATTCAGAGGACCTATTACCACAATTTATTTAAGTGCATGATTGCAAGAAAACATGTTTAATTTGTTGATTTAATTAAACCCTTTAATTTGAAAACATTATTTTGATGAGTTGTGTTGAAATAATTATGTTGATAATTATATCAACTTAATATTGTGTGTCACTGAAACTGAAATTTCTGCCTTAAATTGACGTTCTAACTTAATTTCTCTCCACAGGATTTCATTTCCCCTCCTCACCTAACATACCTGGACAAGTTCAGACCAATAAGACCGTGTGTTAGAGGACCTTGCTGAGCAAAGCCATACAAAGGACATTTCAAGGCGAGTATCATTGAATTTGGGCATATTCTCAATTGTTGTATGACCAATAGTGGACTCGTGTATGGAGGTTTGTCTACACCTGCTAATATTATTGATGAAATCTGTTGCACGAGTTAACACTAGTCACATGTAGCAGTGTAATTTGACCATCTACCCTTTAGTAGAGAGTAGCAGTGGATAAGAATGAGAGATTCATTTGACAAATCTGCTAAGCTAGAGGGGGTTTTCCATTTGTGCCCGAGGGGAAAAGCATTCAGTTTTTGCTCATATCATGCACTGACCCCTTTTAAAATCTTGAAGTTTTTGGGAAGATTAGACATTGTATACATGAGTTGTAACAACTTCCTGTTTAAGTGCAGTAACGGCATGCTTTAGCACTTACGCTAAGTGTTTCACCCATGTTTTCACACGTATTCATGCATTTGATGGAATGTTTAAATTTGGAGGGGTGTTTTTTTTTTTTTTTTTTTTTTTTATTTTAAATATATATGTGTGTGTTTTTTTTTTTTTTATATATATATATATATATATATATATATATATTGTCGCTGACGGACGGATTACGCGAGGATGAAGAGAATCGCTCCTTCTCCAACTGCCGTACGCACGAAGCAGGCAGGCCCCGCAGGGGGCTTGCGGCACCCGGAAAGGACGTCATGCGGGGAGGACCGGCCGATGCCGTACCGCCGGGATTGGAGGATCCGACGGAGGAATTCCACCACTCGCTACCCGGAGGGCGGAAATAAAGGGCGCCCTTCCGCCCGGGAAGATCGAGCAACCGACATACTGAAACGGTTGGCGTCCGGAAAGCGATCCCCCGTATAGGTATTCACCCGTACTACCTGACTAATTCACTCTCTCCCTCTCTCTCTTTCTCTCTCGGTATACACTTCGGCGGAAGACACCGACACCGAAGAGGACCCGGCGGCCGAGACGACACGCGTAGCGCTGAGGGACGCCCGAGAACCCCTAGGCTTTTTCTTCGGATTCCCCACGACGCCACGCGGGCCAGCCCGGCCCCACGGACCTACACAACACGCCCCTACACACAGAATAAAGCCTGAGTTTCTTTGCTTACTTCCGCCTCCTGTCTCTGTGCACCGCCCCAGCCCGCTACACTGGTGGAGGATGCGGGCATGAGCACAGAACCGGCCCTCACCTGAAAAAAAAAAAAAAAAAAAGGTTTATTATGGAGCAGACATTACAGCAGCTGTTGCAGACCGCGGTACAGCAACAGGCCGCACCCAACAACCTACGGAGAGCCTCCAGGCGGCGACAGAGACTCTGGTGGCGCTACAGTCCCGGCGGCCCTCCACGCTTCTCTCCCGGACCCGGGACGTGCGCTCGACGCCTACTCCCCCTGGCTCCTGATGACGACCCGGTGGCGTACCTGGAAACCTCGGCCACCGCCCGCCGCGCAGGGCTGGGACAAGGATGACTGGCCCCACGCTGTAGGGCCCCTGCTCACAGGAGAAGCCCCGAGGCCTATTACAGTTCTCGAGCCGGGAGGACGCGGCGGACTACAGCTCCATGAAGGAGGGCATCCTGGCGTGTATGCGGCGAAGCTCTCCCCAAGCGGCCGCCGAGTTCTATCGCTGGGTATATCAGCCGGCGGCGCCGCCGCTCCGGGCAGCTGAACATGCTCATCCGGCTCACAAAAAGGGTGGCCCGGCCCGACCAGCATACGGCCCCCGAGGTGGCGGAAGAGGTGGCCATGGATCGGTTCCTGCGGGCGTTACCGGGACGGTACGACAGGCCGTGGGGGTCCAGCACCACCGAACGCCCCAGGAGCTACTGACGGCCCTGAGCGCACCACCGCCACCCCTCGAGCTCGACCCGCAAAGCCACAGCCCTCTGACCTACCCATAGGGGCCTCGGGAGTCGGTCTGACCCGGCCGCCCAGCCGGCACTTGGCGAACCCGGCCGGAGGTCGCCCACCCAGGTAACTCCCACTGACGAGCCCATGCCCACGGAGCGGAACTGGGGCCTCCCGGACCAACCCGAAACCATGGCTGGCGGCTCGCGCCTCTATGTGCGACAGTTGCCAGAGGGGCCCACCCAGAAGGTATGGATTGAAGGGAGGCCGATCACCGCACTGCTAAACCCTCGCCCGACCATCCATCCTCCCCCGCGGACTTCGACCAGGGGGGAGCCTCACCGTGACCTGCGTTCATGGGGACACCTGGGAAGTCCCGACAGCCGAGGTGCCGATTCAGGGCGAGACTGGTCTCTCCACGTAGGCGTGATCCCTGACCTCCCCGTACCATTACTCCTGGGGAGGGACTGGCCAGGATGCCCGCCGGGCCGGGACGCCGAGACAGGGAAGCCACGACGTCGGAAGCAGAGGACCCAGGCCCAGAATGCGTACCTGGCCCAGGACAATGGGGACACCACTCCCGAAGGTGAGTACGCTATATCAACTAACCCTATGTCTGTCGTCGTCCAGCAGGTAAACTGAGAGGGGAGCTTCGGTCGGGAACAGAAGGAGGACGACCGACTCAAGCATTGCTGGGCCCAAGTGCGGGTTGTAGAGGGGGTCGACCAAAACCCCGACCTGAGACTTCTCACCTCGTACTTCCTTGTCCGGGGCGGCCTCCTCTACCAGCGGGCCTGCCGCCGCGGGGAGCCGGTAGATCTCCTGGTGGTGCCAAGGACAAAAGCACCACTCGTCACGCATCTCGCCCATGTCCACCCGCTCGGTGGTCACCTGGGACCAACTGAGGGAAAAACTGAGTGGAAAAACTGAGGGACCGATTCGTGTGGCCCGGGATGAGTGCCGAGGTCCAGAGGTTCTGCCAGCAGTGTCCCCAGTGCCAACGCACCGCTCCCCGGAGGCCCCCGCCGGCGCCCCTCATCCCTCTACCCATCATCGGCATTCCCTTCGAGCGGGTCGGCATGGACCTCGTGGGGCCCCTCCCCAAGTCGGCCCGGGGCCACGAGTACATCCTGGTGATCGTGGATTACGCCACCCGGTACCCGGAGGCGGTACCGCTACGCAAAGCCACCTCCCCCAACATCGCCAAGGAACTGGTACTCTTGTTCAGCCGCGTGGGAATCCCCAAAGACATCCTAACAGACCAAGGTACGCCCTTTGTCTCCAAATTAATGTCTGATTTGTGTCTGCTGTTGCAGGTGAAGCACCTGAAGACGTTGGTCTACCACCCCCAGACTGACGGGCTGGTCGAACGGTTTAACCAGACGCTCAAACGAATGCTGCGGCGGGTGGTAGACGAAGAAGGGAGGAACTGGGACCTCCTCCTCCCGTACGTATACTCTTTGCCGTCCGGGAGTGCCCCCAGGCATCCACCGGCTTCACCCCCTTCGAAGCTGCTGTTCGGCCGGCGCCCCAGGACTACTGGACGTCACCCGCGAGGCCTGGGAGGGAACAGCCGTCCCGCACTGCCGGCGTCGGAATATGTACGAGATGCAAGACCGGATCGACCGAAAGTGGGACCCATAGTTCAACAGCACATGGCGCCGCCGCCCAGGAGGAACAGCAGCGGGTGTACAACCGCCCCGGCGCAGCCTCGAGAGTTCCTCCCAGGGGACCAGGTACTCCTTCTGGTACCCAGTAGCGCCTGCAAGTTCCTGGCCCACTGGAAGGGCCCTACACCGTTGTGCGTCAGGGGCCGTCAACTACCGCCTGCAACAGCCCGGTAGGAGAACGGACGGAAAACTATATCACGTTAACCTGTTGAAGAAGTGGGTGGAACCGGCCCCCCGTCGTTTTGGCATACGCCCCTAGACACAGATCAGAACAAGCGGGCGTTGGTTGACCTCGGGGAGGACCTCACCCCCGCCCAGAGGCAGGATCTCCATTAGCTCGTGGATCAATTCGCGGACGTGTTCTCCTCCTCCCCAGGGAGGACCCAAGTGGTGCGTCACCACATAAAGACACCTCCAGGCGTAGTGGTGAGACAGAGGCCCTACCGCGTCCCAGAGGCCCGGCGTAAGGCCATCGAGGAAGAGGTGGAACGGATGCTACGAGACGGAGTCATCGAAGAGTCCAACAGCCCCTGGTCCAGCCCCATCGTTGGTAGTGCCGAAACCCGATGGGAGTATTCGACTCTGCAATGACTTCCGCCGACTCAACCAGGTCTCGGACTTTGACAGCTATCCCCTCCCCCGAGTGGACGACCTGGTGGAGCGCCTGGGGAGGGCCTGTTTTATTTCCACCCTGGACCTCACTAAGGGGTACTGGCAAGTGGCCCTGGCAGCCGAAGCTCGACCCAAGACGGCCTTTAGTACCGCCCGGGCCACTGGCAGTACTGGGTCCTCCCCTTTGGGCTACATGGGGCCCCGGCCACCTTCCAACGACTGATGGACATCGTCCTACGGCCCCATCGTAGCTTCGCCAAAGCCTACCTGGATGACGTAGCCATCCACTCCTCCACCTGGTCGGACCACCTGTTCCATCTGGGGGAGGTTCTAAAGGGACTCCGGGACGCTGGCTTGACGGCCAACCCCAAGAAATGTCACCTTGGGCTCACCGAAGCACAGTACCTGGGATACCGCATTGGGCGCGGGATGCTAAAGCCCCAGGCAAAGAAGGTTGAAGCGGTGAAAAGCTACCCTCGGCCCACGTCCAAAAAACAGGTGCGTGCCTTCTTGGGGTTAGCGGGGTATTATCGGAGATTTGTCCCTAACTTCTCGGCGATAGCCTCCCCTCTTTCAGACCTGACAAAAAAGGGCCAGCCGGACCAGGTGAGGTGGACAGCCGATGCCGAGCGGGCCTTCCGGACTCTGAAGGAGGCCCTCACCAGCGAGCCGGTGCTACGCAACCCGGACTTTACCCTCCCCTTCTCGGTGCACACCGACGCATCCGAAACCGGGCTTGGCGCAGTTCTCTCCCAAACCTCGAGGGGAAGAGCACCCGGTACTCTACATCAGCCGGAAGCTGTCCCCGCCAGAGAGAGTCGCCGCGGTGGAAAGAGAGGCCCTGGCATAAAAGTGGGCCATTGAGGAGCTGAGGTACTACCTGGCGGGCCGACCCTTCACCCTGGTGACGGACCATGCTCCCCTCCAATGGATGGCCAAGGCCAAGGACACTAATGCCAGGGTAACTCGGTGGTTTCTCCCCCTACAGGACTTCTGTTTCCAGGTCCAACACCGGGCGGGGCCCTACACGGAACGCAGACAGGCTCTCGCGGAGTGACGCTATGCGCCACCACCCGGCGGCAGTCGGCTTCGGAGCTGGGGGGTACTATCACGACGGACGGACACGGGTGCGAGGATGAAGAGAATCGCTCCTTCTCCAACTGCCGTACCGGCACGAAGCAGGCAGCCCCGCAGCGGGCCTTGCGGCACCCGGAAAGGACGTCATGCCGGGGAGGACCCGCCGATGCCGTACCGGCCGGGGATTGGAGGATCCGACGGAGGAATTCCACCACTCGCTACCCGGAGGGCGGAAATAAAAGGGCGCCCTTCCGCCCCGGGAAGATCGGAATACCGACATACTGAAAGCGATTGGCGTCCGAAAGCGATCCCCGTACAGGTATTCACCCGATACTCGGTAACCTGACTAATCTCTCTCCTTTTTCTCTTTCTCTCTCTCGGTATACACTTCGGCGGAAGACACCGACACCAAGAGGACGCGCCGGGCCGAGACGACGCCAAGCGCGCTGAGGGACGGCCCGAGAACCCCTAGGCTTCTTCCGGGATTCCCCGACACGCGAGCATCACGGCGCCAGCCCGGCCTCGCGGACCTACACACCACCCCCTACACACAGAATAAAGTTTCTTTGCTTACTTCCGCCTCCTGTCTCTGTGCACCGCCCAGCCCGCTACAATATATATATATATATATATATATATATATATATATATATATATATATATATATATATATATATATATATATATATATATATATATTTTTTTTTTTTTTAAATTTATGTTGTTAGGAACACATCAGGGTAAAACATGTCACTTCCTGTTGCCAGCAGGTGGTGTTATGACTATAATTGAACATTAGCATGTAGATGTCTTCAGGCTGGGACTTTTATGAAAAGTTTTAACTTTGGAGCATATTGGACATTGTATGTTTGAGCTATAAAAACTTCCTGGCAAACCATCAATTCATGCACATGCCGTTTAGGCCCTCTAAAATGTGATTCATTTGAGAAAAGAAGAAAAGGAGCAGATCCAATAGGGTCACAACATTGGTGCTCGGGCAAAAAATAAAAAACCTGACAATTTGTTAGTATATTATTACAGGGACATTTCTAGTTTATTGCAACTTGGCTTAGCAATGTTAACTAAACTGAAAGTATGGCATTTAAAAGCTAGTAAGTGTTTATAATTTCAAATAAATTTTACTTGTTGCCTCACTCTTCTGTTTCCAAATGGCTTCTTGGTAGATCTTGGTTTGTTGATGTTGCGTGGTTTTCAGATCTTAGTAATTATTAAATAACAAAACTGCACAAATAACACCCAAGATGTAATAAACCATAAATTTAGTGTTACTGATTGATGCAACCTATTTAGACCATATAATTGGTGCATGTGTGTGTAAAAGTGTTAAAAGAAAATAAGTAATGGCTCCATTAAACCCAGTAAGTCTAAAAAGTGAGCAGTAATCATCCAGTTCAACATCTCTCACACACTAAACTATCTTTTCATCTGCATTACAAGGACACGGATTAGCTTGAGGCAGGACTTGATGGGCAAGTGATGAAAATTACCATCATCGGTGACTGGTCCATCCCAGGATCTGACCACAAGACAGCAACCATCGTGGTCGAGGGAACCAAAATCCTGGAAGGAACAGATATCACAAGGTGCTGTGCTTTGCTGATGGTGTAATATATGCTCTGAATCCGAGCTATCGCAAAGAACTAAAATATACTTTTGAAGTGTTTCAGAAGTTGTTCCTTGAACTTTATGGGCTGAAAGCCAGTGCAGAAGTAATAAGTCTCAATAACAGAATTTTCTGAAGATTTCACTTGTTTCAAAGCACCATCAGATTTTATTTAGATTTTGCAATTATCCACTGAAGAGGCACCAGAACTGGTAGTGTAACAGAAGAGGGAATTTGTGGGGCAAAATAATTAGTTTGTTTTCAAGATGTAAATATTGCAGTTCAAAATAAAAGTTAATTGTCTAACAATATTGTTGTTGAATGAATTCACGTAAGCACTATAAAAGTAAAAAAATATGAACGCTATAAACTACTAAAGAATATCTAATTATAGCTAATTAATTTTTAAACAGTTGTCAACTTAAAAATTGTGTTCATAATTATGGTAATTAAGTACATAACACTTAAATTAATTTACATAATGTGAAAACTTGTTGGATCAACTTTTTGAATAATCAATTTAAAGGTGTGTTTATTCTACAAAATACAAGTTAGTGTTAATTGAAAATACTTGTAGAGGAAAACGTAATTCATCTAACTCAATATAGTTTGTTGGTTGAACTTAATTTCATTAGAAGTCTTCACAACTCAAACATTGATGCACACTGTTGTATTATTATTATTATTATTATTATTATTATTATTATTATTATTATTATTATTATTATTATTATTATTATTATTATTATTGTTATTATTACTATTTTAGACCAAACATTTGTTTTTAGAGTGTGTATACACATACACATTGGAAAAAATTAGACATCTATATTGGATATTTAAAAATAAATGTAATATTTTTCTTCCTATAAATTCTAAAGTGATGGTGTGAACCAATGGGACAGAACGCTGCTGAATATTAAAGAGAGCATGAAGGTTTAAAACTACAGAAACAAACCATATGGTCAGAACTTGTACACATACACCATCATGTACCGATTTGTGTTGATGACCCGGTTTGTAATCTTCTACACCCAGGTTGTTAAAATGCCTAGATGTCAAAGTCCATGTTGCTGTACCGCCTCGAAATATTCTCTAAAGAACTCTGTCTCTAAAAGTGAAACTCTATCTGAAACCCCAACACCAGTTTTAATGAACAGCTGGAAAACAAGAAGATTAAAAAGAAAGTGAGATTTATAATTCAACACAACAACAACTGCTGACTAAAGGTGAGTGATCTCTCTAATAAACACTTCTGAACAACAAAAATGTGTTTATAAACCGTGTGTGTGTTTAGGAAACAAGAAATGGTTCTCATGTCACACTGCTGTGGTAAAGTTGGTTTTATATTATTTTGGAAAGGAGAGCAGGAACACTAAAGAAAGCCATACTGACAAGTTCATTAAATGGTCTATAGAAGACTGGACACCCCGGAATTACTGTAACCAAAGTTTAAAAAAAGGGCAAAATTTAATTAGCTACAAAATGAAGTTTGAAAGACATAAAAACACCACATTCAACACTTTGAGTGACATTAAACATTACATTGGCAAAATTTGAGTAAAGATATTTATAGCACTTACCTTTTCCTCAGCATCAGTCTGAGATTACTGGCGGAATTCGGAGCATGCGCAATACTCAAAAAAAAAAAATGACTGCACTGCTAACAGTTTAAAATACAAAGAGAAGTCTCGTATCTTCATTTAAAAATATTTCATTTACAAACATATAATATTCAAAATACACACTGTATGTACGAAGCAAAATGTTTGGTAATTGTTGTAAACTGCATTTTTGCTGGAAGATATTCCCATTGATTTATGATAAATAATATATAAAGATAATGTAATTCAGACCTCGAGTCATTTAGGCTACTTAAGTAAAATATTTGATACAGTTTCCCAAATTATATCCAAATGTGCATTAAACGATTTGAACGAGTTGATCTAACCTCTATTAGGAGGTTCTTTTTCCGAGTTGGAGAAGTCTTTCCATTGACTCCGCTCCAGTTGAGGCTCTCTGCCAGGGAGTTGGCAGTCACCCTCTTCAATATGCTCCAGGTTCAGTCATACACATCCGCCCCGTCAATAAGCACCAACCAGTTTAACAGAAACCGATTTTTAAGAAGAAAATATAATATAAAAATAAATAATCAATAAGCATGTCTTGTCTTGTCGACTGTGTCACTCCTTCTCACTCCTCCTGCAGTTACCCTGCCCTGTGTGTTGTATTACCACAACACTTTCACCCAGTTGTCCTCTGGTGGTCAGATGAGACCAAAATGGAGCTCTTTGGCATCAAATCAACTCACCGTGGAAACATTATGCTTTGGGGGTGTTTTTCTGCTAAGGGGACAGGACAACTTCACCACATCAAAGGGACGATGGACGGGGCCATGTACCATCAAATCTTGGGTGAGAACCTCCTTCCCTCAGCTAGGGCATTGAAAATTAAAAGTAATTACTAAGTCATTACCAAGTACTAAGTCATGTTTTGCAGAGGGGTCAAATACTTATTTCACTCATTAAAATGCAAATCAATTTAGAACATTTTTGACATGCGTTTTTCTGGATTTGTTTGTTGTTATTCTGTTTCTCACTGTTCAAATAAACCTACAAACGTAGGGCAAACGTACTAAATCAGCAGGGGAACAAATACTTTGTTCCCTCACTGTACATGATAAATAATAAGTAATATTGACTGTGGCTCTCTGCTGGAGATTGAGTTACTGAAGATCATTGAGATCATTAATATTGGAAAACATTGAATAACGGTGTTTGTGTATAGACATTATTGTTTATTATTATGATAATAATGATGATTTATTATGATAATTGCAGACTCTAAATGTTGTGCAGTGTTGTGTAAGCTTTAACTGTAGATTAATATCTAGAATGTGTGTTTATATATAATCAGCAGAACTGGATCTGGGAGCTTCATTTAGAGATCAGAATATTTACAAGACTTCAAGTCCACTGTTCAGCTGCTGAACCGGTTTAAGTCTGGAATTGTGCCTGTGAATTAGTTTCAACATGTTCTACTTCTACAAAAGTGAAAGACTTCCTGAATCCTCAGCTCCTTTTTAAAAGTGCGTCTGAACAAACTCAAAGATCAAGAAACAGCGAAATTAATGCCAACGCCACAACGCTTTACTGTCGAGTAAAGGTAATTTTTAATTTCTGCTATTGAAAATAATGATCCAGTTTATAAAATAGTGTGTGTACATTACAGTAGAAAACTGCGCTATGTGAACTGAGTATATTTTTCTCGTTTCAGTAAAAATACATCATCTATAGACCTTTATCAGTGAGGACAAACACACTATAGGTGTATAGTTTACAAATATTTAGCTATTTCATTAGATTTTACTTGGTGGTGACATTTCAACACACACCCAGATGTTCAGGTGAAACAGCAGGAAGATTTGGCTCCATACGCAAGTAGGAAAAATCTAAACCCAAACAATGTGGACGTTTGAATACAAACATAATTAGTGCTGTTTTAAAACGAGCAAGCAGCAAAGGCATATTTTTTCATGTATTAATGGGTATTTAATAATAATGAGATAGTAATTAAAAATTAATGATGAATATTAAAGGGACAGATCGCGTGCGCCAATCGTTCAGGGAGAATAATAATAAAGTGAAGGAGTTTCGGTCATTAATGCATCAACGAGCACAAAGTGAGAAGCTTTATTTCCATGTGTTTGTCTAAAAGGAGTGTGAGAATTCATCACATTACACAGAACTCTTCTACAAGTGTCAGTTTCCCCAAATATTGTAACAGAACCTATGTTTGTGCAGAGAACTAGCTCCGCCCCCAGTCGTCGTCCCCCCCGTCCCCCCCGTGCCAACGCGCCACCACCAACTATAAATCCCTCACCCACAAATACTCAAGAAATGCAACTAAATTATTAATAAAAGATAAACATTGCTTAACTATTAGAAGTTTACTCTCCTCCTCCTGGTCGCATCTAATTGTTTTATCACTTCCACGCTGTAGATTTTAATTTCAGGATGAATATTCATAAGGACAAGTCCAGTAAACCTGTAGTCTGTCATCGTGTCTTCAGAAGCCTCAATATGCTGAAAGATCGCCCTGCAGAGGCGTGGACACTGGTGTAGTTAGACTTTCAGTACACAAAGTAAATTTGGGAAAAATTCCGCCGTGTTCTTTAAAACCTCACAAATGTCACTGCAGCTGCATGCTCTACCATCCAATTCCCTCCACAGCTCCATTTCAACATCAGCTCCACCTAGATTGGGCATCAGTAAACTGACCGTTTATCCGGCAGGAAATACTGTCCTTTCAGTCGTGTGAGTGCCAGGCAAACTCAGTCTTTCACCTCAGATTCGAGGTAATATATGAAACAGATCCTGTCTCCAATATTCCTCTGCGGTTTTTGCTGATGTGTTTGACCGCTTTGTCTGCATTGTTACTATGTGAGGGATGGAGGGATTGATATGAAGTTTGTTAGCCAACTGACAACCGCCTTTGACCTCACAGAACCTCGCATCTTCCCTTTTATTTAGAAGCAGGATCACTCATGCACTGGCATTACTAGCAGTATCTCAACGTTGGATTTAAAGTCTCGTTGAAAAACTCATCAGGGATTAACGGAATCAGTGGCTGATTTAAGCTCATCTGCTTTAAATGTGCTGATATCTGATACGTCATTTATTATAACCGGGCAGCTAACAGGTACCTGTGGGCTGGCAGGACTAACAGAAGGTTGTTGTTGAAGGGTAGAGGTTCCATGTGAGGAGGATGAGCAGCTGGCAGCTGGATCCCGATCATTCAGTGAAAGAGACTGGTCTTGGGGTCCTGGCGTTTACTAATTTTGAACCTTGTTTTAAACATTAACAATCTGAAATGTCATTTGTGTGTGTGTGTGTGTGTGTGTGTGTGTGTGTGTGTGTGTGTGTGTGTGTGCCAAAAGTGACAATTAAACAAAACTAAACTAGCCAATAGATTTATTTTCACCCATTCCCCACCATCAACGATGCAAGCACACCTTTAATTATTCTCATCCTCTCTTGCTTTCTCAAGATGTCATGAGTGTACATTGATAGATTAATAATCAATTTAAAAGTTATGCAAAAAATAAAAACACAGTTAATTATCTCTCTCTCATGGTACACACATGACACACACAGCCCTATGTGGCAGGCGCCACTGTACTGTGTCACATACCACTAAAAGAGATCAGTCCTGATCATACACATCTGTCTGTCCATGACCAATAACCTTTCTTTACTAATAGTGAAAATGGATCACGCTAATCCTGAACAACCTGCTGGATCTCTGCAGTTCAAAAAGAGGTAAGCAGTTATTTTATTTAAGGCATGAATATTTATTGAAAATATAAAGACTTTATGTACATCATAGAGTGGGGGTTAAACTTAGATTCTGCCCAGGCATCAGTGAACATCAGTGAGCAGCAGGTCAAAAATATGTGGCCTTTTCACACGAACAGCCTTCACCCTAAAAGAAAAATCATCAAACATGTCTGACCACTCTAGTACTATCTATCAACTCTCTCCAACCTGGGCATCACTGGAACGGTTCTATGCTGGGCGGAATCCTATCTTTCGGACAGATCCTTCAAGGTATCATGGAGGTATTTCTGAAACTCAACAACTCACAACTGGCGTTCCACAAGGGTCAGTTCTGGGTCCACTCCTCTTTTCTATCTACACTACATCTCTCGGTCAGGTGATTGAATCTCATGGCTTTTCCTATCACTGCTATGCTGATGACACCCAGCTATATTTGTCCTTCCAGCCTGACGATCCATTTGTCTCTGCACGCATCTCTTCTTGCCTGTCAGACATCTCGGTCTGGATGAAGGAGCACCATCTTCAGCTTAACCTGGGAAAATCTGAGCTTCTCGTCATCCCAGCCTATCCCTCAATCAACCAGAACCTCACTGTACAGCTCAGCTCACTTTCACTCATGCCAACCAGGACGGCCAGGAACCTTGGGGTGATTCTTGATGATGGCTTGACCGTTACAGACCACATCTCAGCAACTGCAAGGTCCTGTAGGTTCATCCTGTACAACATCAAGAAAATCCGACCATTCCTCACCAAACAGGCTACACAGATACTAGTCCAGGCTTTTGTCATCTCTAAACTGGACTACTGCAACTCACTGCTTTCAGGCCTCCCAGCCAGCTCCATAAAACCCCTTCAGATGATTCAGAATGCTGCAGCGTGCCTTGTCTTCAACCAGCCCAAGACAACCCATGTCACACCCCTCTTCATCTCCCTCCACTGGCTTCCTGTAGCTGCCCGCATCAAGTTCAAGGCCTTGATGCTCACCTACAAGACCTTGTCAGGAACAGCACCCTCCTACCTCTACTCTCTCCTGAAGGCATACATTCCCTCTCACAATCTGCAATCGACTAGAGACTGACGTTTAGTAGTTCCCACTCAGCGTGGCGTAAGGTCCCTTTCCAGAACCTTCACGCTTACCGTTCCCCAGTGGTGGAATGCACTTCCGATCTCAATTCATTAGTGTGACAATACAAACTTTACAAAACTACTAGAGTATTACAAAAACACATAGAATAATTCTTTACAATTCAAAATAATCTGGCTAAAATTTAGACTAGAAGGTTAAAGTTCATGGATGACCTTTGATGTCTTGACAGAGATAAACATGCTAAAAGAGTTAAACGATATATTTAGCTGTCATTAATTTTAAAATGTTTAACAGTTAAACAGTTAAAGGTTAAAAGTCTATAAGGTTATAATGGTTAAAGGTTAAAATCATTGTCACATATCTGGGAAACCCGGACTCCATTTCCCATCAGCCACTGCACTACACCACATGACCAGATGCGCTACTTCATGCACCTGACTCACGTGTCTGTTAATGAGCACTCATGTGTATTTATAGTCCTTGTCTGCACTTTCTCCTTGTCTTTCGTTATTGTAGACTCCCGCTGTTTATGTCCGTGTCCTTGTCTCATGCCACAGAGTTTTTGCCACGTTGTCTTTGTTTCGTTGTTTGTTTGTGCACTATTAAATGGTTAAATCTGCGATTGCTTCTGCCTCATTCTCCAGACGTTACAGAACGAAAGACCGTGACTAAGAAGCAGCAGATTTTTTTTTTTTTTTTTTCGGATGCTGCAGTTGTCCCCCACCCTCCCTCCCCTATGGGACTCAAGGATTCCCCTCTGTTCAGCGACCTCAGGGATTCCCCTCTGTTCAGCTACCTCAAAGTCGCGCAGCCGGCGAGTTCAGTGGAGGAAGTCTCTCTGCCGCCCCGCTATGTGAGGGAGGACGCTCCAGCTCCTTGCAGACTCAAGGATTCCCCTCTGTTCAGCGACCTCAGGGATTCCCCTCTGTTCAGCTACCTCAAAGTCGCGCAGCCGGTGAGTTCAGTGAAGGAAGTCTCTCTGCCGCCCCGCTATGTGAGAGAGGACGCTCCAGCTCCTTGCGGGCTCAAGGATTCCCCTCTGTTCAGCGACCTCAGGGATTCCCCTCTGTTCAGCGACCTCAGGGATTCCCCTCTGTTCAGCTACCTTAGGGTGCCTCTGCCTTCCCGTTCAGCTGGGTTCGTCACGCAGCCGTCCGGTTCGGCTGAGGTCGTCACGCAGCCATCCTGTTCAGCTGAGGTCGTCGCACAGCCTTCCTGTTAAGCTGTGGGCGCCGCTCAGCATCCCTGCCCGGCTGTGGACGTCGCTCTGCCTTCCTGCTCGGCGGTGGACATCGCTCTGCCTTCCTGCTCGGCTGTTGACGTCGCTCTGCCTTCCTGCTCGGCTGTTGACGTCGCTCTGCCTTCCTGCTCGGCTGTGATTCGCTTTCTTTCTTGCCTTCCTGCTCGGCTGAGGTCGCGCCGGCCTTCCTGCTCGGCTGCGGTCGTCTCTCTGCCATCCTGCTTCGCTGAGGACGTCACTTTGCCTCCACGTTTTGCTGAAGACGCGCTTCCTTTCTTTCGCTGCGCTCAGTGGGTCGCTCCCCTTCCTGCTCCACGGAGGACGCCGTTCCCCCCCTCATGCTCCGCGGAGAGCGTCGTTTCCTCCCTTGGGCCTCGCGGAGAACCTCCGCTCCTCTCCCTGGCCTCGCGGAGAACCTCGTCCTCTGCGTGAGACCCTCGCGGGAGAACCTCGCCTCCCCCGTGAGCCTCGCGCGGAGAACCACGCTCCCCGTGCGCCTCGTAAGGTACTCTCGCTCCCCCTTGAACCTCGGGGTGAAGCCCGCTCCGCTTCCTATCCCGTGGGTCACCCCGCTTTCATGCTCTGCCAAGGACGTCCCCTGCCCCCTGTGCCATTGTGGAAGCTGCCCGGCCTCCTGGTTTTGCTGGGGACTTTTTGCCCGGAGGGCCGGGACCTCCGGGTGGTGGACCTTTTGATTTTGGGTGCTCCGGGAGTAGCGCCCTTAGGGGAGGGTTCTGTCACGTATCTGGGAAACCCGGACTCCATTTCTCATCAGCCACTGCACTACACCACATGACCACATGCGCTACTTCATGCACCTGACTCACGTTTCTGTTAATGAGCACTCATGTGTATTTATAGTCCTTGTCTGCACTTTCTCCTTGTCTTTCGTTATTGTAGACTCCCGCTGTTTATGTCCGTGTCCTTGTCTCATGCCACAGAGTTTTTGCCACGTTGTCTTTGTTTCGTTGTTTGTTTGTGCACTATTAAATGGTTAAATCTGCGATTGCTTCTGCCTCATTCTACAGACGTTACAATCATAACAAATATGTTTAAATGTTAAAAGGTAAAACAAAAAACTAAAGAATTAAATAATTAAAACATCTCCGAAGAGTAAAATATTAAAAGGTTGAAACTTGTAGTTAAATATGGGAGATATGTGCCACATGGTTGCCAGGTTGTTGATAAGTAAGTGTGAAACAACTAAAGGAATTTATCCAAGTTAGTAAAGTTTAATAAAATACTATTTCACACTGAATAAATGTTAAGGGTGTTTCTTTGTGTGTGTGTGTGTGTGTGTGTGTGTGTGTGTGTGTGTGTGTGTGTGTGTGTGTGTGTGTGTGTGTGTGTGTGTGTGAGCAGTGCAACAGACATAAAGAGATCAGACTCACCAGTACCCAGCTGTGTGTCCATGAAGAGTGATCAGTCTATGCCTTTACCAGTACATTTTAAAGAGAAGAGAGAATCCACACCAGAATGGTAACAAACATTTACATGTAACTCGAATTAACTAATATCTCATTGTTAATCATTTTAATTTAAAAAAGCAAAATATCCATTATACTGATGTAACCCCTTACTGGCGCCGGAAGTGTAATATTAGAGAAGGTTACTACAGTAAATGGTTTTAATTAACAGGATCCTGAGTATTTAGCAGTTGATGGTGAATTGGCTAACCTCTATTTACCAGATGTTGTTATACTATAACAGGCAGAAATGTATGTAAATGATTTAATCCCGAATAGCGCGGTGCCTCCACTGAAGAATTACCTCACTCACACACTATGAGCGATATTGTTATTCCCCAGAAACAAATATTGAGTATTACTAGGACAAATATATGCATACCTTATTAAACACAAAAAAAGAAAAGTTCAGTAAATCCTGGTAGTATGTATTATAAAAATAAAAACGTCGGGGTTACGCATGTAACCCTGTTCCCTGAGAAGAGCTCCCATACGTTGCATTTAGCAGTATGGGAACGCCTTGCGCGTGACCAGTATCTGAAGCTTGTGTAAAATCATGCCTCTACTTATAGGCCTGCCATGATCAGGTGACGTGGCAATTAAGCGCGTCGCATGATATATATATGGCACCTGTGAACCACGCCGCCAGCCTCTATTATCTGAAGCGAAGACGCAATTCACAGGCCAGCCCCGGTATGACAGTGCTATGCAACGTCTTGTTCCCTTCTCAGGGAACAGGGTTACATGCGTAACCCCGACGTTCCCTTTCAAAGGGAACTTCGACGTTGCATTTAGCAGTATGGGAACGGGAATACCCACTCCGTCATACCGAGGGTACGGCCTGTTCAAAAATACCCAAACCTGAGGGTCAGTGCAGGACACTCGAGCCTGGGGAGGAATGAATATCCAGGCTGTAATAACAAATGACCGTGTGAGGCATAGACCACCCTGCAGCTGCACACACATCCTGCAAGGAAACCCCTTTGGACAAAGCCTTCAACAATCCCAGTAGAAATGCACTGCTTTGACACAGGATCACTTTTCCTGTCGCTGCCAAAGCAGACTAGTAGCTGCTCTGACTTATGCCACTGGCCGGAGCGGTGGACGTAACTACAGAGAGCGCTTACTGGACACAGCGGGTACATCCTCTCTTGTTCTGGTCAGAGGACAGAGGAGGGGAGAAAGCCTGCAACACCACAGGGTGGGCAGCCAATGTAGGCACTTTAGGAATATAATCCGGCCTAGGATACAGGAAGGACTTGGCTTATCTAGGGGTAAAGTCAAGGCAGGAGGGGCAACAGGGAGAGCTTGTAGACCTCCCACTCGCTTGAGAGATGTCAGGGCCTGTAAAAGAGCTACCTTTAGAGTCAGAACTTCTCAGAGGCTGACTCTAAGGGCTCAAATGGGGTCCCTGACAGACCTTCCAAGACCATAGCAAGGTCCCAGGAAGGTATGCATGGCCTGCAGATGGGCCTCAGCCGTCTGACACCACACATGAACCTCGAAGTTAGAGGATGTTTTCCCGCAGAGGCTCCATCGACAGGGGCAGGGCTGGCCGAAACGGCGGCCACGTAACCCTGATAGTAGAAAGAGCCAACCTGCTGAGAAACGTTCTTGTCAGAACTCCAGGACTGTAGCGATTGCGCAGTTCACTGGGTGTAGCTGACGTTCCTCACACCACCAGACAAAAAGGTGCCACTTGAGCGCATACAATTTCCTTGTAGATGGTGCTCTAGCATTTAACATGGTCTCTACCACCTCAGTCGTGCGACCAGAATCTATGAGCTGGTGCCCCTCAGGGGCCAGACCCACAGCTTCCTTAGTTCTTGCCAAGGATGATAAATCAATCCTGCGGCTTTTGAGATGGTAGGTCCCTAAGGGCTCAAATGGGGCAGCCGACAGACCTTCCAGGACCATAGAAGGTCCTAGGAAGGTATGCATGGCCTGCAGATGGGCCGCAGCCGTCTGACACCACGCATGAACCTCAAAGGTAGAGGATGTTGCCCCACAGAGGCTCCATCAACAGGGTCATGGCTGGCCGAAACGGCTGCCAAGTACCCTGATTGAAGATGGAGCCCAGCCCGCTGAGAAACGTTCTGTAAGAACTCCAGGACTGTAGCAATTGTGCAGTTCACTGGGTCTAGGTGACGTTCCTCATGCCACAAGACAAAAAGCTGACACTTGAGTGCATATGCTTTCCTTGTGGACTGTGCTCTAGCTTTTAACATGGTTTCAACAATCTCAGTTGTGAGACACGAATCTATGATCTGGTGCCCCTCAGGGGCCAGACCCACAGTTGCCGAGTTCTGGCCGAGCGTGATAGATCAGCCCTCCGGCTTGAGACAGTAGATCCGCTCTAGGGGCTTGAATGGGGCAGCCGACAGACCTTCCAGGGCCATAGAAGGTCCCAGGAAGGTATGCGCGGCCTGCAGATGGGCCTCAGCCATCTGAGACCACGCATGAACCTCGAGGTTAGAGGATGTTGCCCCACAGAGGCTCCCTCAACAGGGCGTGGATGGCCAAAATGGCGGCCACATAACCCTGATTGTAGAAGGAGCTCACCCCGCTGAGAAATGTTATTGTAGGAGCTCCAGGACTGTAGCTATTGCGCAGTTACTGGGTCCACAGTAAATCCCTGCGGACGGGAATCTCCCAAGGAGTGCCATCCCGCAGAGATATTATCTCTCAGAACCATGTTCGAGCTGCCAAAAAGGTGCTATTAGCAGGCTATCTTGGTGAACTCTCGCTAGAGCTAGTGGGAGCAGCAATGGGGGGGCAGCATACAGATGTGACCTCAGCCACATGTGTGGATTCCACCCTAGGCTCCCAAGATACAGCTTTATCTAGCTCAGTGTTGATAGGATTGACACTACGCCTGTTGGGGACAGAAACGCCCTCATCGTAGTAGAATCCTATAACCCCTAGAAAAGTTGTCCACTGCACCGGGGAAAGCCAACTTTTCTGAGATTCAACCTGAGCCCCCAGTTCTTCACGCGGGCGAGAACAACATCTCAATGTCGAACCGCCAGCTCCCTGGATCGTGCTAGAATTAACCAGTCGTCCAGGTAGTTTGGTACACAGATGCCCTGGAGTCCCAATGGAACCAGAGTGACATCCATGCACTTTGTGAAGGTGCGAGGGGATAAAGCTAGCAATACTCCTATGCGGAAACATGCACATTTTAGACCTATCGCCACAAACCAGTTCGAGAACTGGATCTGTGGCACGATAAGTTTGAACATCAGCCTCTGAACCTGTATGTCCGAAGAGTACGGTTCAGATGATGCAGATCTAAAATTGGCCGCATATTCCCACTTTTTTGCGGAACAGGAAATAAAGGCTGTAAACCTCCCTCACTGAGGGAACGGGGTACATGTTTCAGGACACCCTTGTCCAAAAGGGAGCTTACTTCCTGCGCTAACGTCGGGCTCTGGTCTGTGCTGACTACTGTGGTGAGCACACCTGTGAACGGGGGGGTCGAGCTATAACTGGACCCGGTAAGCTATTCCACATTCTATTGGAGAGAAGCATCAGATTTCCGTTGCCCTGTGACAGCTTGCTGACCAGGGAACACAAAAACCTGGGGACCACCTTGGCTATGGGAGGCTCCACTCGTGGACACCCGGATGAGCTTGAGACAACTTTTTCTTTGCCATAAGTCGAGCTCACTCAGCAGGTCTGCTTGGTAGGCCTGCAACCCTGTCACTGTCTGCAGTGACCCACAAGCAAGACTACAACTGCATAGGCTTGCCCACCAATGCCACCTTGGATGCAAGCCGGCCCCTGTAATTACCTGCCGTCAGTGGAGAGAGGTAGCTAGCAAGCGCCTCCTCCACCTCGGGCATAGCTAAATAGCCATGCCATTCATTCCCACAATGGCCAAATAATCCAACATCGTGGAGTTATGACTATGGCTTAAGCATGGTTTTCAGAAGTGAGATTTTATAATCTTCCATAACTTCTGGAACACAGGGGAGTTTCTGCAGTGTGAAGTATTTACTTTCACTGGGTAATCACTTCAAGCAGCTCTTTATACGCTGCTTCCAGTTTTTAACACATCCTTCTAACTCTTCGGAGTCAGAGAGGGATTATTACCCCTTTGGCTTTCCATAGCGGGAGGAGGAGTCGTGACGCGAACTCCAAAATCCAGCAGAGAGCTGAACCCGGAAGACAGAGAGAGAGAGATAGAGCAGCGCTCGTCTCCGGCTCCTCTTCCGGATTTAAGAGATCCCCCGAACCTGAGACGGTTGGCTGCCTCGGCAGCGGCCGGCCCAGATCCGCGAGGGTCTGAAACCCAACTCGCTCGGCTTCCGTTTTCTTTTTTTTTTTTCGAGAAGAGCGCGAGTTGAGCTGCTTAATGTAGCGTTACCATGCGCAGCCTCTCGAGGTTGCCATCGCATACTACACCACTAACACTTCACCCAGAAAGTGTGCACTTTTCCCCCCGTGATGAAACGGGAGCACGTTACACACTTCTTTAACTCTTTCTCACTCATTACTTACCTCTCCTTTTCTTTAAAAAGGGATAGAAAAGTTAAGAGATTTTGAGAAAATATCGAGTAGAAATGAAGCGTTTTTTGTCACACAAACAACAGACATGCAGTCTCGCTGAAAATAATAAGGCTGGCGGCGTGGTTCACAGGTGCCATATATATATCATGCGACGCGCTTAATTGCCACATCACCTGATCATGGCAGGCCTATAAGTAGAGGCATGATTTTACACAAGCTTCAGATATCGGTCACGTGCAAGGCGTTCCAATACTGCTAAATGCAACGTCGAAGTTCCCTTCACATTTATTATCTAAACAAAAACATCAAACTGTATACATGTATTAGAACCAAAATTTAGACCAGTAACTCAAACACTCCTTTCTAATTATTAAACAACAGGAACAGTACAGTTTGGATTTTACCACTTAAACCCTTTTTTTAACTGTTCAGAATCTTCACCAAGCGCTTGGGTTTTCTGTTGGGGCCCGTGAGTTGGTGCACATACAAACAAAACCCTCCTTGGTTCCTTTAATGAACGGCGAATAAAACCTCTCCGTTACTCATGCCTCTGGAACAGAAGAATTAGCCAACATGGACACGAGCAGAGAGAATGAATCCGCTGCACGCGAGGTTCCAGAAGGTTAATTCAGCGACGCAGGTTCAGCGATGGAGTTCCTCCTTAAACAGCGTAGTAGCTACCATGCTACCTAGCACAGTTCAGCACAGTTCTCCACAGTCCTCGTCCTTCAGTTTGCTGTGAAAACTGCGGCTGGTGGTTACAGCTGTCTGTCCTTCACGAAGACATTAGTTTAATGTCCACGAGTTACAGATTGTACTTAGCTTTGTTTTTCCCAAGCTAGTGCAAAACAAACAAACGCAGCTAAGCTAGCACTTCACCTTACAGTTCACCAATTTACCGAGCGGATAGTTGCTCTCCTTTTCGCTGAATGAAATGATATTTGTGCCACTACTTTAATAGAAGTTTAGTCTACAAACATCACCTCTGCGTTAAAACCGGTTCTCTTTTTTTTTTCCCGCCTCCTCCCGCGTGTTTCTCCCTCTCCCATTCGCTACCTCTCCCCCTCCTTTCCTTTTTTTCCTCTTTTTCCCCTCCCCAAAAAAGGTGACCTCTGATTGGCTAGGAGTTTAATTAAACAGGCAACCCATTGGCTTGAACTACTCCAATGGAAACAAATTGCAACGATTCAAAAACAAATGACCATGGGAAATGTAGTCTCAAATGAATCCACCCAAAAATGCAGCAAGCACACCATTTATTCAACTACATTTTTAGGAGGTGCATACACTGATATATACTGATATATATTCTGTAGTATGAAAGTTATCTTTTAGAATATTATAAAGAAACACGTAGTGTTTACTTTATTAGGAACACCTGTACACCTTCACATTCATTCAATTAGTCGATCATGTGACAGCAGCACAATGCATAAAATTATACAGATACAAGTCAAGATATTTAGTTCAACTTTACATCAAACATCAGAATGGGGAACAAATAAACTCAGTCACTTTGACCGTGGCATGATTGGTGGTGCCTTAGGAGCTGGTTTGACTGCTGATATTCTGGGCTTCTCATGCACAACGGTCTCTAGAGTTTACACAGAATGGGGCAAATAAAAACAACAAACATCCAGTGAGGGAACTTCTGTTGTTAGAAACGTCTTGTTGAGAGATCAGAGGAGAAAGGGCAGACTGATTTGAGCTGACAGAAAGGCTATGGTTACTCACATAACCACTCTTTACAAAAGTGATGAACAGAAAACTTCAGTTCAATTCAATTCAATTTTATTTGTATAGCGCTTTTTACAATAGTCATTGTCTCAAAGCAGCTTTACAGAAATAAAGCCACTGAGTGGCGACGGTGGCAAGGAAAAACTCCCTAAGATGTTTTTTGAGGAAGAAACCTTGAGAGGAACCCGACTCAGATGGGAAACCCATCCTCATCTGGGTAACACAGAATGTGAAGGTAACACATATAATGTGAAAATGAGAAGTATGGCCTTAGGAGCAGCCGTAGTCCCAGCAGAAGATTTGGGCTCATCCAGAGGCAGAATGGATCTGGATCTCCAATATCTCCATAAATTCGTGTGGGGCTCGGCAAAAAGAGAGAGAGGGAGAAAAACGATTAGGACTGTGAAGTAGTGAGATATAATCTAGTCAGGGTAAGCTTGAGTAAACAAATATGTTTTAAGCCTAGACTTAAACACTGAGACTGTGTCTGAGTCCCGAACACTAATAGGAAGACTGTTCCATAACTGTGGGGCTCTATAAGCGAAGGCTCTTCCCCCTGCTGTAGACTTCACTATTCTAGGTAATGTCAAATAGCCTGCATCTTTTGATCTGAGTAGGCATGGCGGATCATATAAAACCAGAAGGTCGCTTAGATATTGTGGTGCAAGACCGTGTAGTGCTTTATAGGTTAATAAAAGTATTTTAAACTTAATGCGAGATTTTACAGGGAGCCAATGCAGTGTGGATAAGATCGGGGTGATGTGGTCGTATCTTCTAGTTCTAGTTAGGACTCTAGCAGCTGCATTCTGGACTACCTGGAGCTTATTTATATTCCTACTGGAACATCCAGACAGTAAGGCATTACAATAATTACTAATCTAGAGGTGACGAATGCATGAACCAGTATTTCTGCATCATGTTGTGACAATATGTTTCTTATCTTAGAAATATTTCTGAGATGAAAGAAAGCTATCCTAGTAATATTATCTACATGAGCATCAAATGATAGACTGGAGTCAATAATCACTCCGAGGTCTTTAACTGCTATACATGATGAAACAGAAAGTCCATCCGGAGTTACTGTGTAGTCAGGAAGATTACTTCTAGCTACACGTGGGCCTAATAGAAGTATTTCTGTTTTATCAGACTAAAGGAAAAGGAAGTTAGTTAACATCCAACATCTAATGTCCTTTACACAATCCTCAACTTTACTAAGCTTCTGTCTGTCCTCTGGCTTCGCTGACACATACAGCTGTGTATCATCAGCATAACAGTGGAAGCTAATTCCATGTTTACGAATAATTTGTTCTAGGGGTAACATATATAAAGTGAAAAGCAGTGGGCCTAAAACAGAACCCTGGGGAACTCCAAAAGTAACCTCAGTACGCATGGAGAAATCACCATTTATATCTACGAACTGATAACGATTGGTCAGATAAGACCGGCGAGAGAGGACTGTTCCTTTAATGCCAACAACATTTTCTAATCTATCAAGGAGAATAGTGTGATCTATAGTATCAAAAGCTGCACTAAGGTCGAGTAACACAAGCAGCGAGACACAACCCTGATCAGAGGTCAGAAGAAGGTCATTTACTACTTTAACTAGTGCTGTCTCTGTGCTGTGTTGAGGTCTAAATCCTGACTGATACATTTCATGAATGTTGTTCCTATCTAAGTACGAGCATAACTGCTTTTCTACTACCTTTTCTAAAATCTTAGAGATGAAGGGGAGATTCGATATTGGTCTATAGCTGGACAATTGAGACGGGTCGAGGTCAGGTTTTTTTATCAATGGTTTAATAACTGCTAATTTAAGAGATTTAGGTACATAGCCAGTGGTTAGGAAAGAATTTACTATATTTAAAAGTGACTTAATTACTCCTGAACAAATCTGTTTAAACAAACATGTAGGTATGAGATCTAGTATGCAGGTTGATGAATTGGCTGATGAGATTAGTGTAGCTAGGTCGGTCTCTATAAGCAGAGCAAAACACTCTAAACATTGATCCGGTATTGCCACATTGTCATCTAATGGGTTTGTTATATTACTGACCGGTTGTAATTTAATGGCCTGTATTTCATCTCTAATATTTTAAATTTTATAAATGAAAAATTTCATGAAATCGTCACTGCTATGAAATGATTGAGTGTTTTCCTCTGAAGTGGTTTTATTCCTAGTTAGTTTTGCTACCGTGTTGAAGAGGAGTCTGGAATTGTTTTGGTTGTCTCCTATTAAGGTGGAGAAGTAGATCTTTTTAGCATCTGCAAAAGATTTCCTATATTGCAGTAGGCTCTTCTTCCATGCTGTCTGAAATATCTCCAGCTTGGTTTGGTGCCATTTACGTTCTAATTGTCTAGATTTCTGTTTTAATGATCGCGTTAGATCATTATACCAGGGTGCTAATTTTTTTTCTCTAATTATTTTTCTTTTGAGTGGAGCCACTCTATCTAGTGTGCAGCGGAGTGTTGACTCCAAACTTTCAGTTTCCTGATCAAGTTCTACTGGATCAGGCGCTGATCCAAATCTAATTGATGTCTCTGGTAGATTATTTATGAAGCTCAGTGCAGTAGCTGATGATAAAAGTGCGTTTACGTAGCGGTCGGCAGGTGGGGACATATTATGATCAATACGGATTATGAATGAGATAAGATAGTGGTCTGGGATAACTTCAGACTGCGGAAAAATTTCAATATTTTCTATACTTAGTCCGTATGTTAGTATGAGGTCAAGAGTGTGACCACCATTATGAGTAGGCCTAGATTTTCACTATGGATAAGACCAACACCTCCTCCTCTACTAGTTGAACGAGGCTGATGTACATAACTGTATCCAGGAGGACTCGCTTCATTTAATGTTATGTACTCATTTGGTTTAACCCAAGTTTCCATTAAACACATTAAATTACATTCCTGGTCAGTAATGATGTCGTTGATAATAAGAGCCTTAGACATAAGAGATCTAACGTTTAATAGTCCTAGCTTCAGATCAAAAATGCTGGCTGTGCATTCAATATGATTTAATTTTATGTTAATTAGGTTACGAAGGTTACGAGATATCCTATATATTTGTACAGCTCGGGGAACAGACACAGTCTCTATAGTATGTATTACTGTTGATGGACTACTAATTGAACATTGATTATACTGACTGTTATTGTCAGAAGATGTACTTACGGTTGACAGTCACTTGGAGTGAAGCGCCTTGAAGATGTTGTCGGACAGCAGTTCCGCTCCAACGCTGCTGGGGTGCAGGCCATCAGGACGAAACAACCTAGGGTGCTCCCAAAACAGTTTCCAGTTATTAACAAACACTAGATTCTGCTCATTACACCAAGAGACTAACCATTCATTTAAAGCGAGAAGTCTACTGAACTTTTCTGCTCCACGTCTGAATGTGGGAAGAGGTCCAGAGATGAGGATCCTTGCTGTGGGTGATCTGCCTCGCACCGTCTTGATCAGGCTGGAGAAGTCCCTCTTCAGAACCTCCGTCTGCCGTAGCCTGGTGTCGTTCGTCCCGGCAGTGCAGCACAACCGCTCCAATGCGCTCGTCCTTCTTCAGGATCCTGGATACCTGCACAGCGGTTCTGGGTTGGAATCTGGAACACCGGTGGTGGAGAGACCTTCGCCCGGGGTGCAGCCTTCCGCCGCTGGTTCACCCAAGGCCCGAGATGTGTTGGCGCCGGTGTAACGGAAACCGCGGCTGGGAAAGTCCTGGCTGCACGATCCCTGCACAGAGGAACACACGGCGTAGAGGGGCTGGGAGTGGAAATACCACACTGTGTGTTTACCTTGGGTGTGTGGACAGAAGCATCTCAGAAAGAACAACACATTGTAGATTGAGGCCTCACCAGCAGCAGACCACATCAGGTTCTACTCCTGTCAGTCAACAACAGGAATCTGAGGCTATAATGGGCACAAACTCACCCAAACTGGACAGTTGAAGATTGGGGAAAATGTCACCTGGTCTTTAATTGTCCACTCCATCTGGCACTAACAACCATGCCATGGCCAGAGATCACATTTTTCCCCATTCTAATGTCCGATGTGTAAATTAACTGAAGCTCTTGACCTGTATCTGTGTAATTTTGTCATTTGTATCCATCAGGTTTAGTTACATTTACATTCTCTGAAACATTGATCATTGTTTAATTAAATTAGAGGCTAAAGTTCAAACCATAATTTTAAGTAATGTGGATAACGGTGTAATAAAATGGACAAGTGCATGATATTTAAAACTTTTGTATTCAGTGTCCTGCAGGGAGCAAGAGAGAAAACACAACAGATCATAATCACAGATACAGGGTAAGATCAAACTCAGCATGACAATAGTATTTTAATCATTATGCTGGTATTTTAAACATCTCTCCAGTCACTTTGTGCTGAGTATTTCTACAGATAATGAGGATAACAAGCACATATACATTTGACTCAAGAAAAATGACAGAGATTGTGCTTGATATCTCACCACATGTCTATTACCATTTTACAGGTGTAAGTGTGTAAGCACTGAACCTCATCTTCAGGAGAGATGCAAATTAAATCTGATAAAGAAGTTTCAGCATGTAAATGAGGTGATAACAAACCAGGGAAACCCAACACTTCTGCATGAGATCTACACAGAGCTCTACATCACAGAAGGAGACAGTGGTAAAGTCAATAATGAACATGAGGTGAGACAGATCGAGGCAGCATCTAGGAGAGCAGCAACAGAGGAAACACCAATCAAATGCAATGACATCTTTAAGCCCTTATCTGAAGAAGACAAACCCATCAGGAGCGTTCTGACAAAGGGAGTCGCTGGCATTGGAAAAACAGTCTCTGTGCAGAAATTCATTCTAGACTGGGCTGAAGGGAAAACAAATCAGGATGTTCATCTCATATTTCCACTTCCTTTCAGAGAGCCCCAATTTAATGAAGGATCGAAACCTGAGTCTGATGGAGCTTCTTCATTTCTTTTTAAGGAGATAAAAGAAACAAACATTTCCAGCTTGGACAAAGTTCTGTTCATTTTGATGGTTTGGATGAGTGTCGTTTCCCTCTGGATTTCGCAGAACACAGTGACGTTGTGTGATGTAACTGAATCAGCATCAGTGCACATGCTGCTGATAAACCTGATCAAAGGGAATCTGCTTCCCTCTGCTCTCATCTGGATCACCTCCCGACCAGCAGCAGCTGATCAAATCCCCTCTGAGTGTGTCCATCGAGTCACAGAGGTACGAGGGTTCAATGACCCACAGAAGGAGGAATATTTCAGGAAGAGGATCAGTGTTCAGAGCCTGAGCAACAGAATCATCACACACCTGAAGTCATTAAGAAGCCTCTACATCATGTGCCACATCCCAGTCTTCTGCTGGATTTCAGCCACCGTTCTAGAGAGAATGTTGGGTGAAGCAGAGAGTGGAGAGATCCCAAGACTCTGACTCAAATGTACACACACTTCCTCATCATTCAGACAAACGTCATAAAGAAAAAGTACACAAAGAGCAGAGAGACAGATGCAGAAATGGTTCTGAAACTGGGTAAACTGGCTTTTCAGCAGCTGATGAAAGGCAACCTGATCTTTTATGAGGAAGACCTGATGGAGTGTGGCATTGATGTGACAGAAGCATCAGTGTATTCAGGTGTGTGTACACAGATCTTCAGAGAGGAGTTTGGGCTTCACCAGAGTAAAGTGTACTGCTTTGTTCATCTGAGCATTCAGGAACACCTCGCAGCTCTATATGTGCACCTGACATTCATGAATGAAAATAGAAATGTTATTCAGCAGAATCTGTTGTCTAAAATAATGATGATGTTAAGAGAAATTACAATCTCAGATGTCCACAAGAGTGCTGTAGATCAGGCTTTACAGAGTGAAAATGGACATCTGGATCTTTTCCTTCGCTTTCTTCTGGGTCTCTCACTGGTGTCTAATCAGATCCTCTTACAAACCATAGTGACACAGACAGGAAGTAGCTCCCACAGTAACCAGGAAACAGTTCATTACATCAAGAAGAAGATCAGAGAGAATCCCTCAACAGAGAAATCCATCAATCTGTTCCACTGTCTGTATGAACTGGATGATCATTCTCTAGTAAGAATTCTCGAGGAAATCCAACACTACCTGCAATCTGGAAATTTACAACAAAGTGAACTTTCTTCTTCTCAGTGGTCAGCTGTGGTGTTTGTGTTACTGACATCAATGCAGGAACAGGATGTGTTTGTCCTTAATAAATATACCAACAAACACTGTACATCAGACGAGGTTCTTCTGAAGCTCCTGCCTGTGGTTTCAGCATCGAGAAAAGCTCAGTAAGTAATGCTGAATATAGCTGTAACACTGTTGCAGGATACAAGAACATTGTCAGACCTCATAAGATAACATGTGAGTTGTACACTGTATGGCCAAAAGTATGTACACCCCTGACCATCACACCCATATGTTGTTTCACTTTATGGAGCATTCTTTGAGCATGCTGGAACAGGTTTGGGCCTCTTAGTTCCAGTGAAGGGAAATTGTAATACTACAGTGTACAAAGACATTCTATACAAATTGTGTGCTTCAGACTTTGTGGGAACAGTTTGGGGAAGAACCACATATGGGTGTGATGATCAGGGGTCTACATACTTTTGACCATAAAGATTATATTTAATATAGAATAAAACATATTATAGGAAAATAGTGTAAAAGGGTGTTGTGATGCAGACCAACATGAAGCAGAGTTACTGTAATAATCTGTAATTGATTATTTTCCTAAAACAGCAAAGTGTATTATTCCTCTTACACCAAAGTAATTTGTCTATCAAACAAATTCCTGTTATCACTTATGCTGGAGCTGCACCAGTTGTTTTTCCTCTGTTAATGTTAATATAACTCCATGAAACAAGTCCCTGTGAATGAGCTGTTACTATAGAAACAATAATGTATTAGAGTGCATTAATATAAAGCTGTGATTGTAGCTGCACTGCTGTCAGAGCTGCTGTTATAGAAAATTAATCAACACCTTCTGACCAATCAGAATCCAGAACCAAGGGTACTGTGGTATAAATGTCTCTAATCTACATTCAGTAAACACACATTACACAGTAAATGATGCAGCATGTTGCAGCACATGTATAGCATGTTTGTACATTTCATATGAAAAGTGTTTGAGAACGTGTTTGATAATGTACACTGTTATTGCATCATGTATTTTGTTCTTTCCTTCAGGTTTAATAATTGTGGCCTAAATGCGGAAAGTTGTGCAGCTTTAGCCTCAGTGCTCAGATCTGAATCCTCCAATCTGAGAGAACTGGATCTGTCTAAGAATAATCTCAGAGACTCAGGAGTGAAGTGTCTCTCTGCTGTACTGGAGAATCCTCACTGTAAACTGGAGACACTGAGGTAAGATCATCTCTCTGAGAGTCACATGACCTGATCCTCAGTAAGACACATTATCTAATAGTGAGACTGAAGCAGAGGTTTTAGGTTCAGCATCAAATATCCTGAGGAGGAAAATCATTTCATTTCAGTCCACATTGATGTTTTTTCCTGATCTGATCACAGTATTTATGTATTCAGTGTTTGTAGTAGTATAAGCAGATCAGGGCCGAGTTTCCCAAAAGAATCACAGCACAAACATCATCATTTAATGGTAGAGCGAGCATCACTTTGAACACTCTCTCTCCCAGTTACAATGATCTTAACATTGTAATGCTTTTAAGAAACTCAGCCCTGACTGTGAGATATAACAATCATATTTACAAGAACACACACACACACACACACACACACACACACACACACACATACACACAGTTACGCCCAATTATCTCATTCTTTTGGAATCCCAATATGCTGTAATAATTTATTTTCTTAATTTCTCCTTAAACTCAACTTTTCTCATTTTTAAATACCATTAGAATCAAATATTCTCTCTTTGGAATCCCCTTAAAACACATTTTCAGTCATTGGATATCTCCTTATCTTCATGATTTTCTTTCGGGTATTTAACATTTTTTCCAAGTCCCTTATTGGCATTCCCACTTCCGGTAACCGAGCTGTGTGCATCTCATCGCCCCGTTGTCCTGGACAATTTGGATATTTTACCACTTCTTTATTATGGGTGAGATATATTTTTATTATTGTCTATTGTTACACATATTTCTTCTTTGTTGCTAAACTTGTTATGTTTTTCAGTGCTTCTTAAACATTCTGTGTGTGTGTGTGTGTGTGTGTGTGTGTTTTCAACTTTAATCTTTTTCCATGTCATGTATTGATACCTGTTTCCTACATTCTTTGCATGTGCTTGTACATGTATATATGTGGATATATTTTAAGTGCTGTTTATCTCATTTTTGTCATTTCTCTCTGATCTCTGTCCAGCTGACCAACTCCCTTCTCTCTCTCGGCTGCTCAATCTCACAGGCCTGGGTGAATATATACATCATCAGCTGGCACATTTGGCAGTGTCTGTTTCAGTTCTGCTGGACCGTCTCTGCTCTTCACCTGTACCTCCAGGGTTTCCTTATCCTCCTGCTTATCGTATCACTCCATCAGTGTCCCATGTTCATACTTCTACTCAAACTGAGGCTCAGCTGTTTCCCATGACCTCTGTGTAGGACTCATTTATTCTTTCCTCTGATGATGATAGTAGCTTTACTACAAACACACCACTATATTGCCTTTCACCCACAGATTATTCTCCTACAAGTCCTGTTCTCTCCCCCATGTATGATGTGCATGATAGTGATTCTCAATAAACTACATACTCTGTTACCCTTGTGTTTTCCTGTGTCTTAAATTTATTACCATGATAGACTCACACACCCACACACACACACCCTCTTTGTCGGTTTTTTAGTTATTGCTCTCATATAATTGATAATTCTGTATTTCATAGTGATTACAGACTGCAGTGACTCTTTGATGTAAAAGTTCCTGCTGAACTGATCTGTGTGTCCTGAACTGAGAGAGTGAAGAGTGTGTCATTGTCTCTCTGCAGGTTGTATAATTGTGATATCTCAGATGAAGGCTGTGCTGCTCTGACTTCAGCTCTGAGATCAAACCCCTCACACCTGAGAGAACTGGATCTGTCTAAGAATAATCTCAGAGACTCAGGAGTGAAGTGTCTCTCTGTTGTACTGGAGAATCCTCACTGTAAACTGGAGACACTGAGGTAAGATCATCTCTCTGAGAGTCACATGACCTGCTCCTCAGTAAGACACATTCTCTAATAGTGAGACTGAAGCAGAGGTTTTAGGTTCAGCATCAAATATCCTGAGGAGGAAAATCATTTCATTTCATTCCACATTGATGTTTTTCCTGATCTGATCACAGTATTTATGTATTCAGTGTTTGTAGTAGTATAAGCAGATCAGGCCGAAGTTTCCCAAAAAGCATCACAGCACAAACATCATCGTTTAATGGTAGAGCGAGCATCACTTTGAACACTCTCTCTCCCAGTTACAATGATCTTAACTTTACAATGCTTTTAGGAAACTTAGTCCTGTTTGTTCTTCTATTTTTGATTACATTAAATTACACACACTAGGGATGTCACAAGAACTGATACTTTGGTACCAAGTTGGTCGCAACATTCTTAAAACGTGACGGTACTTGTTTTTCTGCAGTACAGTTGGTACCCGTTGTTACAAAAGTACAGTGATTGCGATTCTTCCGGAACTGATGGGAGCAGCAAATACGCACAAGTGTTTTAGTCACTTCGCAAGTGGTGAAGAAGAAGAGGAAGAACGCTTACAAGCACACCAGAAAAACTACAGAAGACTAGCTTAGCTTAACAAGTTTAGCTCCGCCCGAATCGTTGAGAGGAAAAGAGAGTAAAGCTTGTATTGGTTTACGGTGTGCAACCGATTCTATCCTTCATTTCAAACAAAGCGAGAAAACACCTGGACTTTGGCAAAGCACCTGAAAGAGGGTCCGATATTATATTTGTTTGAGACGGCTGCATTGTAGCCGTGAAACCAGCTGACGTTATGCTCCATGTAATGTTTGTGATAGCCAGTTATTTGTTAGCAACGCTAACACATTGCAATGTTAAAGCTACCTCCTAATGTTCCACCATGCATCGCCATTCAGCCCGTGTCCTGTCAGCTAAATGTAGCCTAATGTCACTAATAATTATTCACATGTTCATGATTTTAATAAATCTTTTTGGCCTGCCACCACATCAGTGAATTTAAACTAACGCTTGCATTCAAAGTATAAGGTGTGTGTTTGCGTTTAGGAGTCCACCTCCACTCATTGTCAGACAGTGTTTGATAACTAAAATACACCCCCCCTCTCTCTCTCTCTCTCTCTCTCTCTCTCCCTCTCTTTTCCAGTATCAGCCAGAGGAGGATGTCCCTCAGGAGAGTTTTTAAATTTTGTAAAATTTTATTTTATTTTTATACCACACCGTGGTATCGACTTTGATATCGAGTATCGTGTACTTTTGGTGGTATCGGTACCGACAACTAGATTTTGAGTATCGTGACATCCCTAACACACACACACACATACACACACACACACACACACACACACACACACACACACACATTCACACACATATATACACACACATTGGACCTCATTTATTACTCTTTCAGTAAAATTGTGTAAATGTTTGTGTAAGTCAAACTGAACTAAAGATTTCTGACAGAAAGGCTGATTTTCTTCGTACTCGTGTGTTTATGTTGATCTCCTGTAATGTGTGAAGCGCGTTCCCGACACAGCTCATTTGCATGTAGTGACACACACACTTCTATAAGTCACTCTGGATAAGGGAGTCTGATAAATGCTGTAAACTTAATATAAATAATCAATTTAAACTCCACAGTATATTCCAGATATAAAAGTGCAGTAATCCATGTAATGATATAAACTGAGAGAGTGAAGAGTGTGTCATTGTCTCTCTGCAGGTTGTGTTGTTGTGATATCTCAGATGAAGGCTGTGCTGCTCTGACTTCAGCTCTGAGATCAAACCCCTCACACCTGAGAGAACTGGATCTGACTGGGAACAAACTCAGAGACTCAGAAAAGAAGCAGCTCTTCAGTCTTAACCTACAGAACTTGAGGTGATTTACAAGTATTTCAGATAAACATGTACAGAAATAAGATATATAAATATTTCGACTCATTAACATTCTTTGATACATTTTGTTTAGTGAAGAAAAAGTGTAAGTAACCTGGTCCTGTTTTTATAAAGAGCTATTGATTATAAACAGGTTCATATTCAGTGAGTTACTGGGTATTGTTTTAAACTTTGCACTTGTTCAACCTGACAGCTTAAATATTAAACTTGTTTTTGTTTAATTTCAGGTTATGAAGAATTTTCATCTGATGCAGATTCCAGAGAAGATATTTTTAATGAAATGTGCTCGACTCACAGCGGCATTTCCTGAACATTTTTCTCACACTGAGAAATAATCTGAATTAAATGTAACACATTTCCACAAAGTGTAAACACAGACAGTGTGTCTAAGATCTAAAGAACCTGTGCTTGCTTGGTGTGATTCTTCATCATCATAGGACTTTACAGAGTGGTGTTGCAGCACTACTATCAGGAATAAACTCTTACTGAAGATCAATTCTTTATTTTTATTATTACACAATTCCACTGTTATACCCTACAGAATCCAGACATCATGGCAGAACTCAGGTTCTGGTTCAGGTTCTAGTTGCTCTGGTCTACACTCCAGCCCATGTCTTCCACCACCCCACCACTCTATCACATCATCTGGTTGGAAGACTCTTTCTGTGACTATTTCCTCAACATGCTATTGCTGCTCTGTTCTCTTTCCTGTAAACACTGCTTTGTTTTGGTTTTGTAACATTCTGAAGATATCTAATTGCTGTGACTGTTCATTTGTTATAAACATTCATCAGCTTTGGTGGAAAGCACGAGTCTGGAGAATTCACTGGAGTTTTCAGATCTTTTAAGTGGTCTTGTGCTGCTGTAACCCAACCACCCCAAGGATTTTGTTTGTTTTTCAACACCATTCTGTATAAACTCTAGAGACTGTTGTGTGTTAAAATCCCAGGAGATCAGCAGTTTCTGAAATACTCAAACTGGCCCATCTGGTACCAACATCCAGGTCACGGCTAAGTTGTAGAGATCACACTTTTTCCTCATTCTGATGTTTGATGTGAACATTAACTGAAGCTCTTCAGTTTATACTATTTCATCTCTCAGCATTATTATTTATTTATTGTTCCCTGTCCGTATTTTCAGTCTTTTGTTTCAGTCTTTGATATTTTATCATTTTATTCTAATCTTTGTAATAATAATAATAATAATAATAATAATAATAATAATAAACAACTTTATTTTATAAAGCGCCTTTAAAGCAGCTTCTCAAAGCGCTGTACATACAATCACAAATCACAGAACGAATAAAGTTCATTAAAACGACCTTAATAAAAAATAAATATAAATCAATCAAAAAGACATAAGGAATCAAATGCGAGTCTAAAAAGTGTGTCTTTAGTAGAGCTTTAAAAATGCCAAAGGTCTGAGCTTCCTTGAGTTCAGGGGGAAGAGAGTTCCAGAGTGATGGAGCGTAGACAGAAGCCCTTCACCCATAGATTTAAGGTGGGTTAGTGGAACAGTTAGTAGTTTACCCTGTGAGGAGCACAGTCTGCGATGTGGGGTGTACGGGAGTCAGTTAAATATTGTGGAGCCAATCCATGTAATGCCTTGTATGTCAACATCATGATCTTAAAATCGACACGGAACCTGACCGGGAGCCAGTGTAAGGACTTCAGAACAGGAGTGATATGGTCATATTTCCTGCTCCCCATCAGGATCCGGGTGGCAGAGTTCTGAACATACTGCAGTTTGTTTATTGCAGTTTTAGAAACTCCAGCTAAAATGGCATTACAGTAATCCAACCGCGTGACAACGAATAAATTGATCAGTTTTTCAGCGACAGATGTTGATGTTTCAGCGAAGAAATTGGTCTTAATCTGGCAATATTTCTGAGGTGAAAAAAGGAAGCCTTCAGTGTTCTGAACAAAAATATCAAAAGTGAGACTGGTGTCAAAAATTACACCAAGGTTCCTCATCTTACTTTGGAACTCTAGAACAGAGCCATCAACAGATAGAGACAGTGGAGCCGCTTTGCGAATCTGATGACAGGAACCTATAAGCATGACCTCAGTTTTCCTCAGTATCGTCAGCATAAAAGTGATAATGGAGGCCAAGTGTTTGCAGCAGATGCCCAAGTGGAGATAGATAAATATTGAAGAGTAGAGGGCCTAGAACTGAACCCTGAGGAACACCAGTGAGCACCGAGCAAGTGTCAGATCTAAAGCCACCCATAGAAATAAACTGGGAACGGTCAGTAAAATACGATTTAAACCAGTTTAAAACTTTCCCGGACACACCAAAAACATTTTCTAGGTGGGTAAGTAAAAGACCATGGTCCAAAGTATCAAAGGTGGCTCTAAGGTCAAGAAGAATGAAAAGAGAGGTAGCTCCCGAATCAGAGGCCATCAACAGGTCATTTGTAACTTTGACCAACACAGTTTCAGTGCTATGAAATTTACGAAAACCTGATTGAAGTGGTTCAAAGAGGTTATTGGTTGTCAGATGAGAACAGAGTTGAGAGGCGACAACACGCCCAAGTATTTTTGCCAAAAACGGAAGATTTGAAATGGGGCGAAAATTGTTAAAATCATCCACAGAAACATTTTCTCTCTTAGGGACAGGTGTAACAGCAGCAGTCTTCAGTACTGCTGGAATGACCCCAGTCTCCAGTGATTCATTTATAATGGTGAGGATAGTGTTGTGGATAAAATCAACCTTTCTAGCCTAAGTTAAAAACTTCAAAGACAGAGAGTTTTGTAGATGTCAAACGTAATCAACTTTATTGGAAACCAACAAAGTGTGACTGTCTGCAGAGAGTCCAACTTGTACATACACAAACATGTCTTTATATACTTCCCAAAACAGTAAATTTCTAGGTGTGGCATTCAACTTTTCTTTTTAGATCTGATCAATCTCCATTGCTTTAACTAATTATTCATATCCATAGGATACCTTATCTTTGTGGCGCATGCGCAGCCAGTTGAATATTCTTTAAAAGTTTTACCAGACCTGGGTTTGTTTACCATGTCACATATTTCATCCTATAGCCGCATCTTGGTACCTTTCTGTTGATTCTTATCATTTCTTTTGTCACTCATTTACAATCTTAAGAGGCTCTGTTTTAGAAAGCCAGTTCTGGAATGTGTCCAAATTACTACCATAAAGTGAAGTTGCATTTAGATAAACACAAGCTCTGGTTTTACTACCACAGAGTAAGTCTGCTTTAGACAAAACCCAAAACCTCTAATTTACACATTTAGAGGTGAAACTGAGTTTAAACAAACACAGGTTCACACTTTACACACTTAGAAGATGACCTGTTGGATGTGTCTTATAGTTTTAGATTAGCCACAGAAAGTAATTAGGCCCACTGTTTAGTAAGACACAGAATTCTTCTAACTCAATCCACACTCAGAATATTACTTGATAAACTATTATTCTATGGAGTTTGATTATGCTTCTAACTATTGATTATACATATAGATTATGCTTCTTAACCCATACAGATTATTCGATTATACTTTAAGGAGTAATTCTAAATGCAGGTTACATATTGAATACACTTCATTAACATACCAGAATTGAGCTGTACACATTGATTACAAGTCCTAGCTAATTTTATACATTTTTTTGATATATGTTCTATAATAGTAGGGCACCACACAGCAAAGCACGATTTAAACAGATTAGTAGGAATTGGATCCAGCAAGAAAGTGGTTGATTTCATGCTGGATACATCCCTTGTGAGAGCCTCAGAATCAAGCAGTAAAAAATGAGTAAAAGAAACACCAGTGAACCCAGATGGACAAAGGAGTGAAGTGGCACAGTCAGGGTTAACAGAAATTTCTTTATGAACATTGACAATCTTAGAATTAAAAAAACTGTAGAAAGGAATCACAGAGCTGCTGAGAAACAGGCAAAGTGGTAACAGCGTTTACTTGAAGCAATCTATTTATGGTTTGGAACAAGTCTCTGGGATATTTTGATTATTTACAATAGCAATAGAGAAGTAAGAGGATCTTTCAGTCTCCAGTAGTGCACGATATTCTCCCAGAAGGTGGTCAGAGGTGAACTGGGTGCTACGGTCACTGACAATCTCCTCGGGGATGCCAAAGTAACGGAACACATGTTAAAATATCAGAGTGGCAGAAGCGAAGGCGGTGGCGTCGGCACAGGAATGAAACGTACGGACTTCGAAAACTGGTCGACCACCACAAAAATTGCTGTGTTTCCTTGGGAAATGGGCAGGTCGGTGACAAAATCGATAGCAAGATGCGACCATGGTCTTTCAGGTATGGGTAAGGGTTTCAGCTTACCTACTGGCAGTGTACTGGGTACCTTAGCCTGGGCACATGTAGAGCATGATGCCACCGTGGTTTGGATATCTTGCTCCATCCCTGGCCACCAGTATTTCTCCCGCAGGAGCTGATAAGTACGTTTTGTTCCGATGTGCCCAGTTCCCCGGACCGAATGGGCCCATGTGATCAGGTTAGTTCGGTGCCTCTGGTACGAATAATTTTCTTGGCGGGCAATTAGCAGGAATGCTGGCTGCGGGCATATGCTCTAACTCCTGGTTAAGATCCCACTCCACTGCATTGAGAATACAGGTGGGATTGAGAACCTGGTCCCCCTGATCGGGATCATGAAGTGAGAGAGCATCAGCCTTAAGATTTTTGGATCCGGGACAGTAGGAAACCAGAAAATTGAACCGGGTAAAGAACAGGTTCCATCTAGCTTGACGTGCGTTCATCCTTTTTGTAGTTCAAAGATATTCCAGATTCTTGTGATCCGTAAACACCATGAATGGGTGAGTTGACCCCTCCAGCCTGTGTCTCCACTCTTCAAATGCCAGCTTCATGGCCAAAAGTTCTCTATCCCCCACACCATAATTCCAGTCCTCGGGCGGAGCTAAATTTCCGAGAAAAGAAAAGCAGATAGCTCGGCGCTTGTCTCCGAACCTCTGTGAGAGGAACACCCCGGCCACTTCTACCACAAAGCGGCGATTCGGATCGGGATGTCGGAGGATGGGGGCTGTGGTAAAAGCTGTCTTGAGGTGTTCAAAAGCTGCCTGTGCTTCAGGAGTCCAGCTTAGCCGTTTCGGGCTGTCTCCTCAATATTTGCGTCGAAAGGGCCAGCAATGGAACTGAAATTTCATGTGAATCTCCTCGATAAAAGTTCGCTGTATCACAAAAATCGTAATTCCTTGACACCAACCGGTATGGGCCATTCCACCACAGCTGTCACCTTTCCCTGGTCCATGGATACCCATCAGGATGAATGACATATCCCAGAAATGCTATGGTGGTCTTATGAAACTCACACTTCTCCGCCTTCACATAAAGCTGATTCTGTAGCAGTCTTTGTAAAACCTGGTGAACGTGTGAATGGTGCTCCTCCCCAGTGAGTTTGAGTAGATGAGAATATCGTCGATGAAAATACGGATTTCCCCAACATGTCTTGAAGCACATTGTTGATGAAGCACTGAATCACTGAGGGCGCATTGGAAAGCCCATATGGCATTATCAAGTATTCATAGTGTCCGGTGAGTGTGCTGAACGCAGTTTTCCATTCATCACCCTGCCAAATACGAATTAAATTGTACGCACTGTGTAGATCCAGCTTTGTAAATATCTTGGCCGTCCGTAACTGCTCCAGGGTGGACGATTCCAGAGGGAGGGGGTATCGGTAGCGCGCACAACAGCGGTTCAGTGTCCGGTAGTCAATGCAAGGGCGTAGGCTGGTAGAGGGTTGGACGTACCCCTGCTGAAGGGCTTCGTGAATGTAGTCCTTCATGGCTTGTTGTTCAGGGATGGACAGAGGGTACACCCGCCCCTTAGGCGGGACGGCTCCGGGCAGTAAATCAATGGCGCAATCGTAACTCCTATGTGGAGGTAGCCCACTGGCCCTTCCTTTGCTGAGCACCTCCTTCAGATCATTGTATGCACTGGGAATTGTGAGATGAACTGGGCTATCTGGACTTTCTACAGAGGTGGAGGAGAGGCTGATCGTGGGGCAGGGAGGGCAGTGCTGAAAACAGTAAGGGGACCATCGAGTGATGTCCCTTTCATCCCATGTGATATGAGGATTGTGCAGAGCTAGCCAAGGGTATCCGAGGACCAGGGGATATCGGGCTTTCTGAAGGACGTAAAAAGATATATATTCTTGATGCAAGACACTAGCATGCATGAGGAGAGTTTCCGTGACCTTGGTGATGAGACCATCTTGGTGATGAGACCGAAATGCCTCCTCCTGATCAAGAAAATTCCCTGCAGCTCCTGAGTCAATTAAAGCTTCTAAAACACAAGAACCCGAGGAATGTTTAAGTACCACGCGTATCACAAATGACCCACAAGAGGTTCTTATCGATGATGTGGGGGCTGGACTCACCTTCACAGGGGTAGTTTCGAGGTTGGAGCGCTCCCCTGGGGGCTTTCTTGGACATTTGGGGATAAAGGGTCCCTTCTCCCCACAATACAAGCAGAGTCGTTTTCGGAGGCGACGTTCCCGTTCCTGGGGAGAGAGATGCGTTTGCTCCAGTTGCATGGGTTCTTCCGAAGGTTCCAAGGTGGGTCGGTCTGCCTCCCTTGGCCCAGGTTCGCGTTGGCGCAGTAGACGATCCAGGCGATTTGCCAGGGTGATGAGCTCATCCAGGGATGCGGGGTCATCGCGACATGCGAGCTCCCGAGTGAAGTCAGCATTTAGGCCTCTACGAAACATCGCTTTTAGAGCTGTATCGTTTCATCCACTGCAAGCAGCCACTGTGCGAAAATCTAGTGCATACTCCCCCACACTGCGTGACCCTTGTTTTATGGTCAATAGTTCCTCTCCAGTCTCTGCTTATCAGGGCAGTAATCAAACAGAGTGTGAAAGCGTGCGACAAGTTGGTCATAGGTGGTGTCGTTATTGGCCTCCCACTTTCTGCGTGTGGCCCAGAGCTGACAGTGCAGACAGTTCAGGATCACTGGCATCTCCATAATATCATGTGTGGCTCGACAGAAGGACAGAGGGAGAGGGAGGTAAAGAGAGGTTTTTAGAGATTATTAGGTATGCTTACTATCCTGTGATGTATAAGACTGTGTACTTTGTGTTAAAGAAAGTCTACTCATGGTAAGCTTCAGTAAACAAATGTTTTCAACTTCGACTTAAACACTGAGACTGTGTCTGAGTCCCGAACACTAATTGGAAGATTATTCTAAAATTGTGGGGGCTCTTATAAGAGAAAGCTTCCCCCCCTGCTGTAGCCTTCACTATTCCAGGTACCAACAAATAGCCTGCACATTTAAATCTAAGTAGGCGTGGTGGATAATAAAAGACCAAAGGTTTACTTAGGTACTGTGGCATGAGACCGTTTAGTGCTTTATAGGTCAATATTAGTATTTTATAATCAATGTGAAATTTTACTGGGAGCCAATGCAGTGTGGATAAGATCGGGGTGATGGTATATCTTCTGGATCTATCCAACAAGGTGTCAATCAGTGTTTGAGAAAAAAATCTAAATAATAACAACATGCAAAGAATAAATAACACTATTATTTTTTGTTTTTCTCAAAACAAGAAAAAATAAAAAATTGTGTGGCAAATTTTCCCATTTTTACAAACCAGTCTGTGGCATACTGCAACCGTCTAATGGGGTCATTTAAAAAAAAAAATATATATATATATATATATATATATATATATATATATATATATATATATATATATATATATATATATATATATATATATATATATATATATATATATATATATATATATATAGTGATTTTTTTTCTAGGCTTCAGAATTGTATAGCCAACAGAGTAACAGATGGGCCAAGTGTTCCTTCTAGATCTGGAGTCAATACTCCAGTGGCCCAAAGGCCCATAGGCCACCCCTGAAGTTATCTGGGGTTCATAAATCTACAGGCTCCTCGATTTCTGTGAAAATAAAATACAGATTTAATGTGGTAAGATGTAGTAATGTAGTAATATATTGAGTTTAAATATCCATGTGTGAAATGGCCAGAGTTACTGTAAACTTTTGACACAACTTAAACACAATGTACTATAGCGATGTATTATTTAGTGAGAGGAAAAACTAACATTTGGTAACTCATCACACTGCATTACAGGTTCGGTCATCTTAATGTTAACATCTACAATCAGCCTCTTTTCATTCAATAAAAAAGAAATCCAGAACTAAAATTAAAAATACATTTGTTCGTAGTACTGTACATATAGCCTGTGGCGTAACCCATCATCCAGCACAAACCTCACAAGTCCTCACATTTCTATTTCTATATTTCTAAATTAAGGATTTTTTACACTAACCATTGTCATCTCTTCACACTTTCTGTGTGTCTCAGAGAACTCTTCCTCCAAACTTTAAATTCCAGTATTACAGCATTTATAGCTTTATAAGAGGAGAAGCTTACCAATAGTAATTCATCACACTGTTTAATGCCTCTTTTGTACTGGACTTCAGGATGTTGTAAGCCTCCCGATCTACCGTAGCTCTGTCAGACTCACCCCCCGTCTTAATGGGGTGGAGTAGAACACTGTGCTTGCTTCTTAAAATTAGTACGTTCCTCACCATTAGAAATTTCCAGAGATGTTGTTGTGGGGATTTGTTATTATTCAAACTTCATCTATCACAATGAGATTTATCAGGTCTTTCAGTCTCTCATCATATGACATCGATAACAGTACTGACCAATAATAATAACTCATCAGTAACTCATCATGCAGCACAAACATTCTTTTTAAAGAAACAGCTTAATGCTAGGATTTTTCTCACTTACTTTTCTCACTTACACTACACCTGCTCGTATTTGCCACAGCTTCAGCCAAAGTGTCCTGGAACTTCAACAACCAAACCTGTTGGCTTTATTTAGTTTTTCCACACACACGGAAACCCTTCTGAGGACCTCGACTCATCACCATCAGAACAGACTGATAATGTTTTGATAAAGTTTCCTTCACGATCGTGACTGTGACTTCAGGATACTGAGAGCCTCCTGCTATTGCTCACACTCCTAAAACTCAGACATGAAGCAGAAGAGGTTTAAACTTTACTGCTTAATGTTCACATCTACAACGAGGCTCTTTAGTTCCACTTTTTGAAAATGTGTATTAAATAGTTGCTGTGATCTAGTTAATCCTGAAATATTGATTGTATTATTATTATGCTAGGATTCTTCAGCAGAAATGTACACCTTGGTCAGAAGTGACAATAAATACAGTTTAGCATTAAATACAGTTTAGCCATAGCATGTATGGCTACAACTACAGCAAAATGAGATATACACTATTTTTTCTCTATGATTATAAAAAGCACTTGTTTTATTATGTGCACCCCTAGTTTGTTATTAGGGCTGGTCAGTCTGTAGAGCAACTCTATCAGTGCAGCATGAAGCGGCTTCACACACAGTTCACAACAGTAGTCCTGGTTTGAAGCTTGAACATTCACTTCTAAATGTCCCTCTCTGTGTAATGCCCAGAGGTACTACATTTACTTTTCTAACGTGCCAACTGACACACAGTGTACTACAGCAGTCATGACTTAGTGAGAAGAAAAAACTTTACGTTTAGTAGCTGGTTGTGCCCGTTCCATCAGCTCATTGTACTGCAACTTCAGGGTGAAGTGAGCTACACGCTCTGTTTGATAATCCTAAAATACAATGGAGCAGAAGTGATTCAAACTTCTTGAACTTATGATTTCATTTCTCTCACATCCCACTTTGTCTGGGTGAACCCTGATGTGTGAATTCATGAGCTTCTGTCTTCCAAAAACACCGCGCTGCAAATATGGAGTTAAAAATTGGAGGATTGTTCGTTATTAAGCAGCACTCAGACTAGATTTTTCTCTTATTGGTTTCCATAAAAAGTAAAGCTTACCTTTAGTACAGTTTCATTCACAATCCCACTTTACACAATCGTAGATCCTCAACTCCTGAGTTTTTCTTTCCGTCTCTTAAAACAAAAGCCATGGAGCAAAACCGTTCAAACTTTTGTGTTTAATGTTAATATCTACATTTAAAAAATAATTGAATAATAAAATAAAATAATCTTAAACTAGAAATACAATTTAAATTTGTTCAAGTACATATAGTCTGTGGTGTAACTCATCATGCAGCACAAAGAAACAGCTTAATGAAAGGATTTTCTCAATTACCATCGTTGCCTCATTAACACCTTGTCTGGGTCTGAGAGCTTGTTCCTCCAAATCATCCACTGTTTCTTGCAGTGTGTTCATAGTCTGTATCCACCAGGTCATAGTTCTCATTCTCCAGTTCAGTAATGGACTCCAAACGACTCCGCGTATCTCACCTCAGCTTCATCCAGAGAACATAAGTGTTCAACAAGAAAGCTTATTGACCTTTATTCACTTCTACATACACATTCAGACACTTCTGAAGACTCGACTCATCATTTGTTAGAACAGCCTGAATAACAGATTTAATGAGATCTTACCTTCAGTGAACTGATTTTCTGCTTTAAATCTTTCAAATGCTCTTCAGCCTTGGACTTCTCAAATGTGAGACGTACATATCGCCTGTGGTGTAACTTACATTGCAGCAAGAACATCATATTATTTCTAAAGGAACCGTGATTAATGTAAGGTTTTTCTCACTTACCCTGTTATCTGATCATTCCCTCCTGCGTGTCTCAGAGAACTGTTCGCCAACTGCTTCACTGAGCCAACAAAGTGTGTTGACCGGGACATCAAGTCCAACTTCTCATTTCCAACTCAGCTTTGGACTCCATCGCTACGCTTGTATTTCTCCCCAGCTTCAGTCAGAGTCACCTGGAAGTTCACAAAACCATGTCTTGGTTTTATTTTACTACACACAATCTTCAGACACAGAACGCGTTGCGACAGTGTAAATAAACAGGACTGAACACAACACACACACACACACACACACACACGTGAGTAATTGGCCCCTAACGGTGGAGTGAAGATCAAACGCAGCATTAAAAAAAATACTAAACAGGAATGAAGGTTAAAAATTAAAACATTCTGTGCTTAAACAGATGCTATGCTGTAATTAAACATGAATGCTCTGATTTTTTCATTCAGATCTAAGTTTCCATATCAGGCAGAGTGGAGTGAAGTGGAGTGAAGTGAAGTGGAGTGTCGATCAAATGCAGCATTAAAACAATCTTCTAAATGTCCATGTCTGAAATGCTCAGAGGTACTGTATTTATTTTTCTGGCCCCACAACTAACACACAGTTTACTGCAACAGTCATGACTAAGTGCGAGGGAGACACTTACCTTTACAAACCCCTCAATGTGTGTTAAAGTTTCCTTAATCTTGTTGTACTGAGAGTTCAGGGCTCTGTGAGCCTGACACACCGCCTCATAGTCCTAAAACACAGCCATGGGAGCAGAAGAGGTTTAAATTAATAAATGTTCAAAACTTCAAACATGTAACAACACTGTCTGGCCAAAAGCTTGTTTTATCTGTCTTGTAAAGTTTTTTAAATCACACCGAGGAGATGCTTTGGTACCAATTGAGCTAGCTTTTTACAGCGGCTTCTTCTGTTGGCGTCACAATGACTCTCATTCCAGAAAATTCTCAAGTTCCATCATCATCATCATCCTTTAGAACTGAACTATGAACGTGCCGAGCAGATCACTGAGAGCATTCAGCATCATCATTGAATTATAAAATGATGATCGAGACCGCAACATCTGATTTCATTATTCTCCTTTCCTACCGTCTCTAACCGACTGTTGCTTGTCATACAACTACACTACACACATAATCACATCTAGAGACATAATATATACAACTATCGGTGCTGCAATATACAGCTACTTCTTTTGCTTCTATATATCCTATTAAACTTTATTCACTTGAAAGTGTAAGTATGAAATCCATTTTATAATGCGTTACAATAAATAAATTACAATAATGGACTGTATTTCATATAATCATCCTTGTATTCTCTACTAGCCTCTCTCTCTCTCTCTCTCTCTCTATATATATATATATATATATATATATATATATATATATTCATTTATTTATGTATTTTGATAAGAAATAAAAGTGTAATAACACTCATACAGTTAAAATGGTTGGAGGAGAAAACCCTGGGTTCGGGGCTAGAATACAGATTTATGAGATCCTTCACACATCTCTTCCTCCGACTCAGTAGGATCCAGAAAGAACTTCATCATTACAGCTGTGTTTTTCCAAAACCAGGAGTGTCCAAATCCTGGCCTACTGTCATTTCTGGAAACACCACTGAGAGATATTTTTGTAAATAAAATGAAAGTTGTTCAGCTTTTTAAGAAAGTTAACATATGATGTTCCTTTAGTTTGGAACACTGGGTGTCGCTATCACTTCCCCTAGATACCTTAGATCAGCGTCCCCAACCTTTTTTGCGCCACGGAACGGTTTAATATCAGACAATATTTTCAATGACCGCCTTTGTAAGGTGTGGCGGATAAATACAACAAAATAAAAATGATACATTCACCGCATAAAAACTAGGTTTTTATTAATTTTATAAAAAATATAATAATAAAACATGAATCAATGTGAAATCGTAACTATTAGCAGTAAAACCTAGTAACATCACGCCAACAAAATACAAAAATAATGGGCGTAGCTGTGGCTGTTGGTAGAGTGGCTGTCCACTGAATCGTAGGGTTGGCGGTTCGATTCCGGCCCGGTGGATTTAACTCACATACCGAAGTGTCCTTCTTTGGGCAAGAGACACTGAACCACAAGTTGCTCCAGATTGGTGCTAGTTCCTTGCATGGAAGCTCTGCTACCATTGGTGTGTGACTGTGTGTGCGGAATGGGGTGAATGAGACACAGTGTAAGCCGCTTTGGATAAGCTTATATAAGTGCACATTTACCATTTACAAAATAACATGAGTGACATCCGCTTCTTCCCTAACGCTTAACGTAGTCACGGACCGGTGACAGCCGCCTTGACATGCCGTAGAGTGAGTTATAGACGGATGTAACGGAGAGAATCCGGTCATTTTTTCAAAACAAAACATCGTTCAGACTCAGATAATAAATACAACGGAAATAATGTGTTATTTGTTCTTTCTGTGCGCTCGTACCATATGACTCCACGGACCCGTACGCGCCCTGGGTTGGGGGCCACTGCCCTAGATACTCAGAGTGCCTCATCAGGTAGCATTTCTAAAAACATGAACTTTTTTTAAAACATGAACTTTTTCTCTTATTATGTTTTGCTTTTGAATTTTTCTTTTTTATGTATTATTGATATTATTGTTAGTTATTTCTGGCCTATTTCATCTCTTTAACACTCAGCCCATGAACTGGAAATATCTGAATGTTATTAAAATCCAAATAAACACTGAGTTGTGCTTAATGGCTCTGAAGTATAGAGCATGTCATGTAAATATAGGTGAGGGAGTGTTTGACAAGTCCAATCGTGCAGCTGCTGAACCGTTTAAGTCTGGAATTCCGTGTGACTGTGAATGAGTTTCAACATGTTCACTTCTATAAAAGTGAAAAGACTTCCTGAACTCCTCAGCACCTTTAAAAAGTGCGTCTGAGCAAACCTTCAAAGATCAAGAACCGAGCGCAGATTTGAATGCCACAACGCTTTTACTGTCGAGTAAAGGTAATTAAATAGTATAT